>JARSSU010033098.1:0-43040 GCA_029619165.1 Eurosta solidaginis
TTTTGCTATTCTCTCTCCCATCTCCATCCCCCCCTCCTCCTTTCTCCCCCTATCCTCCCTCGCGTTTCCAAAACGCTCGCTTTTTTTTCTTTCATTTGATTCCGCGTCCTCCTCAAACGCTTTTATTTGATTGTCTGATCAAACGCCCTAGATTGAAGAGGAGTGTGATGATTAGTACCTAGGACCTACCTAATTATTTTCTAGCTTTTAGTATTATTATTATTACATGTAAGTATTGTTTTCCATAAAACCGTGTGAACTGAAATAATTATTTTATTTTCAAGTGTTATCTTTGTTTAATTGCCTATTATTTCTCATTCTATTTATTTCATTAGTGACTCATTATTACAAGGACTCTTTTCTCACAATTTGTTACAATCTAAGTCCTCAATACATAATCTTTCCAAAACTTTACTCGACTTTGCGCCACGTATGATTGTCCCTCCTCCAACTCCAAAATATTTTCATGTCACTTTTACCGGACTATATGTAATATTTCTTCTATATATGAGCCAATTCGGACTTCATAGGTCGCTTTCTATTCATGTATGTATTATATGTTCCAAATATGAGCCAAATCGGACCACAAATACGATTTTTGTGAATATCTCGATCCTTGCTTCACCTAGCGACGATTTTTTTTCATAGGTCGCTTTCTATTCTTGTATGTATTATGAGTTCCACATATGAGCCACGACGATTTTTCTCATAGGTCGCTTTTATATTCATATATGTATTATGTGTTCCAAATATGAGCCAAATCGGACCACAAATACGATTTTTGTGATTATCTCGATCCTTGCGCCACCTAGCGGCGATTTTTTCGGCAGGTCGATTTCTATTCTTGCATGTATTATGTTTCGAAATATGAGCCAAATCGGATCACAAATACGATTTTTGTGAATACCCTCGATCCTTCCGCCACTTAGCGGCGATTTTTTTTCATAGGTCGCTTTCTTTTCTTGTATGTATTATGAGTTCCAAATATGAGCCAAATCGGACCACAAATACGATTTTTGTGAATATCTCGATCCTTGCGCCACCCAGTGGCGAATGTTTTTATAGGTCGCTTTCTATTCTTGTATGTATTATGAGTTCTAAATATGAGCCAAATCGGATCACAAATAACGATTTTTGTGCATACCTCGATCCTTCGCGCCACCTATCGGCGATTTTGTTTCATAGGTGCTTTCTATTCTTGTATGTATTATGAGTTCTAAAATATGAGCCAAATCGGGCCACAAATACGATTTTTGCGAATATCTCGATCCTTGTTGCACCTAGCGACTACACATTCGTGAGTTGCCTAATTGTTTCTAAACCAATTAAAACTTCAAAAATTTGGTACATTTATTTGCGAATTGGTCTTTTTTTTCGATGAATTTTGGTCCCAAATGAAACATGGTGTGGCAACCGTGCTGCTATGAGTTGATAGACGAGTGAAACGTAAAAATTTTATGTTTTGGATCATTACGCATACACCAATAAAGTTGCATATGAAATTTTTATGGGAGTGTGTGTGGCATTTTTAGCACATATTTAACCTAAATTTCATTATATGCTCATGTATTGAGTACCCAATAAGCAAATCAATTTGAGCAACTTTTACCAACGGAGCCTTCCCAATACCGAGCCACATCAAGAAGTATTGATGACCTTACCACAGTGTGGACGGTTTTCTTCCCCATATTTAATATTGGACTGCTGAGTCCGCTTTGTTGCACAGGCCGTCGTACGACCAAGATAAACGACTTAAGATTTATTTAATAAGGAGAATGGGAGAATTAAAGCAAAAACACTTCAAGCGATGTGTCGGACCCGGGGAGCAAAGGTAGTGCAGAGTCAATGAGCTGCCGTGTTGGAAAAGCATATAAATCAAACGGGAAAGTAGAGTGGATGAGGGTAGAGGGAAAGGGAGAAATTGAGCTCTCTCGCAGTACGTGCACACAAAAAGTTGCCCATTGAGAGCATTGGTCGGCCACAGAACCGGAGGAGCGAGCGCTTTGAGTTTGCCACGTTAGGTAGTAGAAGTAGATGGAAAGTAGTTCGATAGTGTTTTGCTAGTAGAAACACTCGTATTGCAAATGGTATGAGTGCCAAGAAGCATTCAAGCGGCAAAATGAAAAAGCAATGTTCTGCTGAAGGCGACAAGTCTGCGTTCAAGAGGCAAAAAGTACCTAGCCCCAGGGCCATGAGGCAGCCCAGTCGCGCAGGAGAGACAACTGTGTCTAAAGCTGTCGCACAGATAAGCGCCAACAGCGAGGTAGTAACTGCCTCGAAAGACTGCAAGTCAGAAAAAGGACGTTAAATGTGACGATGTGCCAAACACGGTGCTTCAGGTTGTTGATAGAGCGTAAATCCGGACGATAACAAAAGTTAAATTAAAGATACATGTGTGATGAAGTCATTGGACACGCTGCGACTGCTGCAGAATCAGAACATTTATATCCCGACACAGGATTGGACGGTACTCACTATATCCCCTCGGCCTACGGAGGAGGGCAGCACTACATCTCCCCAAAAGAAATTGCAAAAACTGTCTTCTTATGTAAAGAATAAGCTCTAGTCTCTACTATTTGTATCATATATGAGCCAAACAGTAGCATTAATGTGGTTTTTGTAACTTCAAAGCTCGTAACATCGTTGCACTTACCTCTCATTCATTAATAATTTTTTCCCCACTATTTGGTGCTCGAAGTAAAGGAAATAGTTTTCAAGAAATCATCTATTTTCTACAATTGTAACAAACAAAAATATTTCCAAGAACTTCTTCCTATCTAAATTTTGCTTCCTTTCAAGTAATGGCAGCATGTCATAAGTCATTGCGCTCCATTACACAATCAAAAATGCAGCAGGAAGTAAACGCAAAATATAGCCAATCTGCAACCTGTACACAGCACAAAGTAAATGGAGCGACAAGTCTGGAAAAGCAAACCAAATCAATAATTTTATAGAAAAGTTCTACGGCTATACATATACATATATACGTATGTATAAATTTATAAAGCAACCATTGTAGCACTCATAGTCGATGGCTACCCTCAAAAAGGAAAGCATTTCAAATTATGATAGCTCACTGATCATTTAAGTGTAAGAAACTTAAGTTTCACTATGTATAAATTGATGTATGTAAATGTAGGTTGCAACTTGTTATTTGTTGCATTATGCTTCCAGTTTCCTTTTTACATTTTACAGTTTTATTTTTATTCGTTTTATCCGCTTTTGAATTGCAATTTCTTGTGCAATTTTTTTTCTTTTTTTTGCAGCTGCTATGAACTTAAAATCCATAATTCACGTTGTTACTGGAGGGCGTTACTACGTACTTAGCATGAATAGTTCTTGTCAGCTGTTACAATTTCCCTTACTTACAATCGACGTGCCCCTACCAACATACCATTGTTATTGTTAAAAATTTCATCATATAATTTTCTTTATTTTTATTTTATATCAAAAAGATTTTATATAATTTTTTGCATCATGCTTTGAAGAGGTTTCTCAGTATTTTTTTTATGTTTTTGCATGCATTTTAGTGCTTCATATTTCCATTTCTTCTTTTCAATGCACCTCAAAGTTTTCTTTACATCAATACCATTTTTTTGGTCTATATTCGCACACAAGAACGTTGTGCTTTCCTTATACCCTTCAAAGCTTTTTAAATCATAATCATCATCGTCTTTGTCCATCGCATCGTAAGCTTTTATGACCTATGAAAAAAATGAATCAATTTTTTTATTGGAAAATATTTATGCAATCATTATAATTAACATCATCATCATCATCGTGCATACGTAGCATAACCATAAACGTCCTTATATTGATTAATATTATAGCTATATTTTTTTGTAATGTAGCGCACAAAGTACAGCAGCAATATTTACTTTTCGATAACATTTTGCCACTATTTTTATTACGAAATTGTAAATATGTATAACAAGCTACATATGTATATAGTTAAACAAATTTTCTCTAATGTGAATAACAAAAATAAATTTTATAAAGCAATATGAGCATGTCTCTCTAATTAAATACAGTTAAAAAATATATTAAAAGTATGAAATTTTTTAAATACTGAAAATTTAATGAAGTTCAAACATTCATTTACGGCGAATTTTTAATTGAAGCTGTAAGGAAATAATGAAAAAAGGCATGAGTACAAAATACTCGTGAGTACTAAGTACTCGTGAATAACAAGTACTCGCGAGTAACAAGTACTCGTAAGTACTAAGTACTCGTGAGGATTAAGTACTCGTAAGTAACAAGTACTCGCGGGTACTTAGTAGCCGTGAACACTAAGTACTCGTTAGAAACAAGTACTCGTGAGTATTAAGTACTCATGAGTACTAAGTACTCGTGAGTATTAAGTTCTCTTGAGTACTAAGTACTCGCGAGTTTTAAGTACTCGTGAGTATTAAGTACTCTTGAGTACTAAGTACTCGCGAGTTTTAAGTACTCGTGAGTGTTAAGTACTCATGAGTACTAAGTACTCGCGAGTTTTAAGTACTCGTGAGTATTAAGTACTCTTGAGTACCAAATACTCGTGCAGATTGTTATACTCAGACGTACTTTGCACACAGAGTATATTTTAAATTTGATTCGATAACGGTTTGTTGTACAGGTATAAAGGAATCGAGATAGATATAGACTTCTATATATCAAAATCATCAGTATCGAAAAAAAATTTGATTGAGCCATGTCCGTCCGTCCGTCCGTCTGTCCGTTAACACGATAACTTGAGCAAAAATCGATATATCTTTACTAAACTTAGTTCACGTACTTATCTGAACTCACTTTATATTGGTATAAAAAATGGCTGAAATCCGACTATGACCACGCCCGCTTTTTCGATATCGAAAATTTCGAAAAATTAAAAAAATGCCATAATTCTGTACCAAATACGAAAAAAGCGATGGAGCATGGGCGTAATCAAAAGCCCTTGGAATCATGGCAGGAATACTCTTCGTGGTATTACATATATAAATAAATTAGCGGTACCCAACAGAAGATGTTCTGGGTCATCCTGGTCCACATTTGGTCGATATCTCGAAAACATCTTCACATATACAGCTAAGGCCCACTCCCTTTTAAAATACTCACTAACACCTTTCATTTGATACTCATATCGTACAAACACATTCTACAGTCACCCCTGGTCCACCTTTATGGCGATATCTCGAAAAGGCGTCCACCTATAGAACTATGGCCCACTCCCTTTTTAAATAATCATTAACACCTTTCATTTGATACCCATATCGTACAAGCACATTCTAGAGTCAACCCTGGTCAGCCTTTATGGCGATATCCCGAAATGGCGTCCACCTATAGAACTAAGACCACTGCCTTTTAAATAATCATTACACCTTTAATTTGATACACATATCGTACAAACACATTCCAGGTTTACCCTAGGTTAATTTTCCTACATGGTGATTTTCCCTTATTTTGTCTCCAAAGCTCTCACTGAGTATGTAATGTTCGGTTACACCCGAACTTAGCCTTCCTTACTTATTTCTAAATTAACTTGAGCTCGCCTAGAGCTTAGTGTTAAATCACAACAGAGGTAACTATCAGAAACAAATAATTTTCGGCAATTTGAGAAAATAAAAATCTTGCGTTAACACTATGGTAAAGAATTGATAACACTCCTATAAACAATCAAGAGCTATTTGACAACATATCGATGACTGTTGGATTAAAAATCGATAAATAATCGATGACTTTTAAATAACAAATCCATAAGTTTTGGTAAGTAAATCGATAATATTTTGATAGAGAATAGAGAACTTTTCCAAAACAAATACACCACAAATACACCACTATTTTGATAGAGAATAGAGAACTTTTCCAAAACAAATACACCACTTTTCGATAAGAAATTGATATTACTCCGATAAAAAATCAATCAATAATCGATAACTTTTTGATAACACAGCGATAACTTTTCGAAAACAAATAAACCACTTTTCGATAGCAAATCGATAACACGCCGCTAACAACTTGGTAACACTCCGATGACAAATCAGTCACTTTTAGATAAAATACTGATACATTTTCTTTGCACAATCGACCACTTTTCGATAACAGATCAATATTTTTTCTCGATACCTCGTCGCTAAAAAATAGTGAGCTCATCGATAACCTTTTACACAGATGGAAAATTTAAAATGCTTCGTTAAAGAATCGATAACTCTTCAATATCTCGTCGATAACGCAAAGATTACAAACCAATTAGCGGCGACAAGAAACACGTAACACGCTAATATCCCGTCGATAACACATCGATAACAACCCATTATCACTTCGATACCGAATTGATTACACGCCGTCCAGTTTTGCTTCCGGCTTCGGTTTTGACTTCAATTTTGACGTATAACCTTTCATTCTGTTTTTACTTATGTTTCTGCTCCTCTGCTTCTAATCCTTTCCTTACCCTGCTTCATCTACACGGCCGTGACGATAACTATATAATCATCGATCTTCCTCCTCTTCTTCAGTTTCATCTTTGGGCTAACCTTGGACAAAGCATTCAAGAATTCGCATTTCGGGGTGCAAACTCCAGGTATCTTGAACATTTATTTTTCCAAGGGTGTGCTAACAAAGAAGAAGGATGGGTTATCCTGGGCTAACCTCGGCAAACAATCACTTCAGAATTTTTTGATTTTTAGGGGTTATCAACTTGAAGTTTGTTTTTTAAGAAATTAATTTTTTTAAAGGTTGTTTGGCGAAAAAAGGGTGGACTTTTCTTGGTTAACCTTGGGTAAACGTTTTTAAATAGTTTATTTATTAAAAAACTTGCATTTTGGTATGTCAGCTTTACGCAGCATGAAAATTTTGTTGCCACGATTTCTTCCAAGGGAGGGCTAGCGAAAAAAGGGAGGGCTTTCCTGGGCTAGCTTTGGGTACACTGATCACATAGGTTGTATTAAAACAATTCGCAATTTGGGGTGCCAGCTTCACACAGCCTATCAAAGTCCAAACATTCAGCCAGTTTGCTTCATTTATCGCAGATTTTGGATGATGTAAAGTTTGGTTAGCTTTCCGCTAGCTCTTTCACAGAAATATGATAGATCTGGCATACTTTTCATTGGAGTGTGGTTTTACTTGGCGGATTCCAAGCCCAGCGCATAACCCGCTCAGCGCGGTTTAAACTATTACATGCACGTTTGTATAGCTAGGCGCTTAATCGTCCCATGAAATCTCCCAGCTAGCCCTTAAACCGATTATGTTGGAGTGGCCAAGCCAGATTGTCGGCTTCTGATATTAGCTTATCATCTAACTGCGACTTTGTGACCGGCCAAAACCGGTTGGAAAAGCCGAAAAAAGAAAATTTTTTTGGCTGTAAGTTCTCTCAAATGTTTTAAGATAAGCGCAAAATGCTACTTGATGTGAAAGCTAGATCCCTGCAAGTTTTGAACATTAAACGTAGAGTTCATGACTCTACACAAAATGTGTACCAGTTGCCGATAGAATGCACATTAATATGAAAATGTGCAATAGCATATTAAAAGCAATAAAATTGTACAATCCAACAGCTCAACTTGTTTCACCTTGGGCAATAAACTACAATTTCGCCCAAGACAGACTTTATCAAATATCAGCGATTGGAGATAGTAGTGAGTTCTATGAATTTACATATAAGTAAGTAAAATGCATATGCATTCATTGGAGAGTAAAGAATATATACATATATATGTAGATAGTTATAAATGCATATTAGTATAAATATTTCTTTGTGCCTATTTTAAATGCTAATGTAGAACAGAGTTCCACCTAAAAACGATTGCCTTTTTGTGCCATGTGCCCTTTGTGAGGCGTTGCAAATTGCAGTTTTTCCCAATGCATTATTGTGATTGACGGCTGATTGTTTGTTTGATGGCTTAGCATAAATAGACTCGTATAAATGCTTCAGAGCAATCAGTCGGGGTTGTAAACATGAAAGAGTTTATCTACTATTTTCACTCAAACTAGATGGTTTCAATTGATGTTGCTACATACATTATCCACCGCTATGGGTCGTCAGCTAGTGGAATAATTATTCGCGCTCACTTCACACATATTATTAATCTCTTTCGTTTAGTAGTCGCTGAGCAAGCGTCGTAGCAACATCAGATTGGACTGCTGTTTATTTGTGTTGAGAATTATCAAACATGCGTTCATATATCTCGCATTGTTGTTCGTTAGTCAACGACTAAATAACCACCACTACGATGGTAATACTCTCAACACAGTCACAACTTCACTTTTGGTGATCTCAGATTTACACTAAATTTTTTTATAAAGGAAACGAGGGCGTGCATTTCAAAAGTTAGATTAATTGAAAAAAATAGCAAAAAATTCTTTTTCAAAATTTATCGAACGAGACATCATATGTAGAAAGTGTGGGGAAAATCACTTTTGATTCGTAATTATTTGCTTACGATATTCAAGGTATTCCCCGTAATCACTTGCGTAAACAATTTCCACAGCCGTTACATGTAATTTGTATATGCATAGATAAGTTAATTTGAACGCAACCAGATACCAAGTCAGTAAATTGGAATGAACTTAATCATCATCATCATTAATTGGCGCCCAAGCGATTTTTGGCCGTTTCGTAACAAGTCACGCTAGCTTTGCCTGTTTCGCGATAATTCGACGCCGATTGTAAGCATCAAGGGAGGTCAAGTCTTCCTCCATCTGCCTCTCCCAACTTAGTGGAGGTTAGTTTTGTTGTTAATGCTGGTTCCCAAACAGACGAAATCCTTCACAGTCTCAAATTTATATCCGTCAAGGCCAATAACATTAATATCATCAGCATAGGCCAGTAACTATACGCTCTTATAATAGATTGTACCGTCACGGTTTAGTTCTGCTGCTGTAATTATCTTTTGCGACACTATTTTAAAGAAATGGCACGAAAGGAAGTGGCCTTGTCTGAAGCCTCGTTTGGTTTCGAATGGCTCGGAGAGTTTCTTCTTAATCCTAATGAAGCTGGCGGTGTTGCTCAACGTCATTTGGCAGAGATTTATTAACTTTGTAAGGATATTGCAACTTTTTTCGCGCAGTCAAATGCTGCTTTCAAGTCGACAAAAAGATGGTGAGTGTCGGTCGACTCTTCTATCGCAAGTATTTTCCAGAATCTGACGCATCGTGAAGATCTGGTCGATAGTAGATTTACCAAGTCTGAAGCCGTTCTGATAAGGTCCAAGGATCAGTTCGTTGACTATGGGCTTCAGTCTTTCACACACTACGCCAGATAGAACCTTACCCGCAATATTAAGCATGTTGATTCCGTGGTAATCGGCGTGGTTTTCGGGATCGCCTTTCTTTTGGATTGGGCAGAGCCGACTTAAATTCCAATCTGGAGGCATATGCTCATCCGTCCATATTTTGGATAGGAGTTGATGCATGCTCTTCACCAACTATTCGGCTTCGTGTTTGAACAGCTCAGCGGGTAGTCCGTCATTCCTCGGTGCCCTGTGATTTTTGTGCCGGAATATTGCCATTCTCGCTTCGGCATAGTCGGGAGCCAGAACGTGTTTTCCATCAACGTCAATGACTTAAGTATTCGGCAATATTTCTTGACCATTTTTTTTATTGTATGCAAGCCGGTATAGGTACTGTTTCTGAACAATTTCGAACTTGTCTTCTACAAGTTTTTCGAATTCGGCCGTCTTTCAGAGTCTCGGAATTGTTTTCGGGGTCAGCTCGATATTGCTTCATAATTGTTTTCTAAGATTAAATTGGATTTATTTTAAAGTTGTTTTCGCGAAGACTAGTTCGGCAATATTTCTTTTCCGATTCGGAATTGTGTTCGAGACTTTTTCGTGATCATTTCATAATAATTACAAAGTTCTTTTCTACACGTTTTCAAGATATTCTGTCATCGGTATAGCTTCAAAACTAATGCGACATAAATTTGGGAATACTACATAATTGTATTCACGATTCTAGGAGTACTTCCAGATGATTTCGTGATCCTTTCGGGATTATACCGGTGTAGGTATTGAGACTACGAAAAAACCAAAATTAATTAAATTTTTTTTTAATTGAACTAAGATGTACTATTTAAATCAGTTTCTAATAAATTATTTTGTTGGCGTGAACGCTAACCGTACTCGGTAGATCTCTCAACCTTAGACTAACAAAGTCACTCCTATCACCTGTCAGATCTAGATGCAGAAAGAGGCATAGATCTTAGATAGCTTCAAGTATTAGCAAAGAGGACGGAGTTATTTTGGAACATAGGGTCTGCTTTTTGATAGGGCTTTTGAGTTTGGTCGCTAAACAAACTTCTGGTAACATTAAGAACTCATTTGGTATATGCGACGTCCTCATGGACTATCCAGTTCAACTTAACCCTAATCGACTGTCGTTTCGAGAATTACCTATCTCAGCAAACTTTCAAATTTTTTTTCAAGAAGGTCTTACTTCAGAATCTATTTTGAAAACACCCTATATCAGAATTTCATTATATCGTGCCCTATTTCGAAATTCGGTAAAGTAACGCCCTATGGCAGATTGTGTTTCAAATATACCCTGTCACAGTATAAAATCAATATAGTTTCTTGAGGTCATATAGGGTGTTTATGAACAAAGTTCTGAGATTGGGTGTCTATCAACGCAGTTTTAAGATGGGGCACTTTTAAAAAAGCTTGTTATATGAAATTTTTACCAATCAGGTTCAGAAAAGGGCGTTTTCGGAAAAAATCTCAGACGGGGTTCTTGAAGCAAGTTACTAGATAGGTAATTTTTGAAATGGCAGCCGAGATACGGCTGTTTATCCAGTAGATATTGCGGGAAAGGCGGCCGCGGCCCGGTCGTGGGTCAGGCTTCGTGATATGGGCTATGGGCTTTCTGACTTCGGACACTCTAGCCTTCTTACTATGTTCGACTTTATCCCGGACAGAACGGACTATTGTATGCCGATAACTGCTCCCTATACAACATTCGCCCCAGTCATTCCCCCGATAGAGAAGTGGCGAAGAGGAATCATCTGGGGCAGGGGACCGGTTAACTTGTTCACAGATGGATATGGGGGTATTTTGTCAAGAGCTAAATAAACAGTGCTACTACGGTTAGGGAATTCAATATACTCTGATAGCCAAGCGGCTATCAAGGCCTTGAGTGCAACTACAGTGCGATAGAGGGTGGTCTGGGAGTGCCTGACCTCGCTTGCGATTGCATCGAACTATTTTATAATTAAGATTATCTGGGTCCCGGGCCATAGTGAGATCCCGGGCAACTGTCAAGCGGATCTCTTAGCTCCCATCGGTACAACTGAACCATATGAAGGTGGCTGTAGGGATTTCGCGATTCCGCTTGCCACCTGTGGTTTGCTCCTCCATAGCTGGGCCTCGAGTCAGCTCAGCAAACTTTGGGCGGACACCACCTCTTGCAGGATAGCAAGATCTTTCTGGCCGAAAATGGATGGCAGGAGGTCTGCCGAAATAATTGGGTTCACTAAGGCTCACCTATCAATGGTCCTTGGGTTTTTCGCAGGCACTTTCCCATGGGTATCCATGCGGTACGTCTCGATATACTGGAAACGCCAGGGGGGAAACTCTAGGAGGAAGGTACTTCGGGCGCAACTCTCTTGGATCTCACGAGGACTTATCCAAGGTTGAGATCGGTATTTTTCGTTACCTTATCGTTGCTACCCAACGATTCTCTAAATAGCCATATCTATGTCACCGTTATTTTGCTGTATGTGGTATCACAACGGACCTTCATGTTGTCCAAGTGAGCTTCCCTTATCAAGGGCAGCTACCACCTAACGTAACCTAAACCTAACCTAGGGTTGTTTATCACTCAGGCTAAATATATTGTGTGTAGCTATTGAAATTTTCTCAAATATTACTACATCATATCTGACATGATATTTTATTTTTTTGACTATACGCAAGTCTTAGTAGTTATTCTACTTCTTCGCTGAAAGAAATAACCGCCGCGGTCTTTGGAGAGAATATGTCTAAGTCTCGTTTTTTCTAAAAATATAAAAAGCTTTTTTAACAAATATTTTAGACGCCAATTTACTCAAATAAAATACAGATGCGACTACTGCATGGCAGTTGCAGCTCGATTTGGCAGTTTCCAGCTAAAGGCGTAACTGAAATAAATGACATCAGCAGAGGCCACGTTGCCGTATCAACAGTGGCAAAGTGACACTCACCCAAAGTACTTTCACATACACACGACAAACTGTTGCATTTGTTTGTGCTTGGAAGTAGCCAAATTGCAGCAGAACAATCATTGATAGTAACTAGAAAAAGTTGCATCATACTACACATAAACCACACACACACAAATGCCTACACTCTGAGCTGTGCAACCTACCCCACACGTACGCAAATGCCAACGACAACGTGCCGCACAACCAAGACACGTAGACTACAATATATTTCGGTGGCAACAAGTAGACATAAAGAAGAAGAAAATGGCATATTCAAGCCAACAATTTGTACAACATGCAAAATATTTATTTATTATGCTTTAGTGGATGCGGCCGCTATGACTTTGGCTTCTAGGCCACGCTTCATTCAAGGAAAGACTAGCAGCAGTGTAATGGTAGCTACTTCTCTTAACAAACACTATTTGTAGTTGCATGGCAAGTATGCAGGCAAAAGACAGCTCAGGCTATTTTTAGCCCGTTACAGCTATCTGCAATAAATGGTATTTCCAGCTAAGCTGGCCTGGAGAAGTATAAGTTTATGGCTCGAATTTTCTGACTAGAATCGAATTAGTCCCAAATAAGACCAGATCTATATAAAGCAGCTTTCAATCTAAAGTTGCGCTGACTGCAATAATCCTTAAAATAGAGATGCACAACGAGATTAGTTAAAGCAGGTAGAAGTCAGTCTGCGTAACGTCTGCTGGCAAGCGAATATAGACGATCTCCTCAAGTAGGTTTGATAAGAAGACCAGAAAGCTTAACAAATAAATAAAGCGGCTTGAAAAGCTTTGTTTTGAAGCTCCGAACAAGGTTCTATGTGTATTACCTTAGTACAAAATCACACAAAAACGCGGATGTATCCTTGATTTTTTGTGATTTTTTAAGACTTAATGATTTGAGTTCGAAAAGACCTACAAAGTCTGTTCTGGTGGTAAGGCTGTAATGATTTGTGATACAAAAGTTTTCTTGAAGATGGTACAGGGTTTAAAGTTACATATGCAAGAAAAACTAATTTTAGATTTCAATCGCGTAATGAAATATGCTAGCCCTGACCCTGCGCTGATGTTCCGCGTGCATCAAATAGTTTTACGTAAAAATTTAAGTAATCCGTAGCATAACCGTGAAGCATCAGGGATAATAACTGGATACTATTCTTTATACGGGTGATTAAAATTGATTAATCGGTCATCTACTCGGAGAAAACTATTTTGGTCAAGAAGTATTCAGGGGTAGAAGTGAAATCTTCCTGTTCGTTGGAAAGGCTCCGACAGTATAGCCCTGCTCACGCTAAGCCATGTTGTCCATATGGCAATAGCTCGCTATCCTCCTCCTCTGAACCTATCATATATAAATTTCTAGAATCGTTATCAAAATCTGGTATTTGTCATCTAATAATATATCGCCATAAAACTAGTTGTTGTTGAAGTGTTGGACCATCCTTGCAACTAATCTACCAGTAAATAATTTGTCTACATGGTTAATATATCTGTATATAAACAGCTGTGCGCATATAAGAAATCAATGGTGTAAAAGTTAAATGCTATAAAGCGGGCAATAGGGAAGGTAGGACATACGACTAGGCTAACAACCTAGCCTTAAAGTAAGCTAAGCGCATTTGAGGCCGGCCCTTAAGTGCCTGCGAGTCAGTGGTGCACAACGCCGGCACAGCTTCGAATACAACCGCAATTTTTTTTGTATTAGAATGTGTTTACATGGAGAATGTTTGAGCAGAGAATTCTCGCATGAAATGTTTACTGCTTGAAGTACAAGCTAAAAGTAATTGACTGCTTGCTTTACCACGGTTGCCTCACCCTATTTTCATTTGGGACCAAAATTCATCGAAACAAGGGACGAGATCCCAAAAAAAGCACACAAATTTTTGTTTTGTTTATTGTTATATGAAGAGGTATACAAAAGAATCGTATTCGTTGTAAAATATAAAACCTTATGATGTTTTCCATGGTTTCATATACAAAATTTTATTAAATATAGTAAATAATTTGTTTTAATTCAAGGTGAACCAACAAAAATAAAATGTAGTTCATGGTATTACATTTTCACATTTCTAGGATAAGTCTATGTATTTCACCAGCCTAACGTCTTGAACCTAGTTTTGCTTACAAATTTCACAGAAAATATTTCTTCCAAAATCAAATATCTTTCGCATTTGCTTCAAAAGCTGAATATAAAAATAAAATTTTTTAATCGCATTCATTGTACATTTATAAAGTTATCGCCCTCAAGAAGTATTTCTGCCTTCCAGTTAAAATATTTATTGTACCAAAATACTTATTATTAAAGTACCTTGTGTGGCTTAACCGCACAAAAGTCCTGGAATTTCTTGAACTCATTGAGCTGGGTGAGAAAATTTTAAATATCGACGTGCAAACAAGAAGTAATGCATAGAATTTCTTTGTAAACATTTTGAAAGTGTTAGGCTTACGGCAGAGTGCTCGCTTTAAGCTATGTTCACGCCTATTTTTATTTCCATATATTTTACAAGCTTAAAACGTTTCTGGCACTGTCACAGTGTCACTTTTACAATTTTCCGTAAAATTCACTTTAATAACTTTCTATCTTTATATTATAGCAACGCATCTCGCTTCCACTCAGCCTCACTTTTTGTTTGGCACGTTTGATAGTTATTCCTGCACAAACTCTTAATATCTTTACGTATGCTTAAATTTAGTGAGTGATAAGTACACTTATTATAAAAGAAATTAGTTTCACTCTTTTGCTTAGTTTTGAATTCATTAAACTTGACGCTTCATCAGTGGCAAACCTGTCAAATTTCTTAGAGGCACACGTGCATTTGGAATACATACTTTTAGCTCTACTAGTGACAAAAGTCTTGCACTAAGTGTTTAATGACCGATCGAAATATCTAGCCATTAGCCGTGTTTTTAACACGCGTATATCCGTTTACGCTTAAACTTTTATATTGACTGCTAAGAGACAAACTATAAATACACCTCTGAAATTGCTGCGCATAAATTTTGTCCTACTAAATTCAATACGCATTATACTCAGATGTAACTGAAATATGTGTCTTTGTTTCACCCTGTACACTAATTCTATGTATTATATGTGTGTCCACAATTCATCGCAACTGATTCAGCTATATGTTATAACCCTATGGCCATCAGAGCGTTGCGCCTCCGCTTTTCGGTACACCCTGTTGCTGTAGCTAGTTGTTTTACCACAGCCGCTAGATGGGTCTCCTAGCATTATCTAAGCGAAGATAGGCGTTTTTTAACACGCGCAAACGAAACGTATACGCGCGTGTTAAAAAACACGGCTATTATTATTATAATTATTATGAAACAAGAGTTTTTTCATATGTCGCTTGTTTCATCAACAATTAACAACAGTATATCTGCCAACACTTTTCTTTCAATTCCTCGCCTAAATTATTTCCTAGGTGAAATGTCACTGTTCTAGTACATTTTTATTGACTGAGCAATTTTTTGTGGTGAGAAATCCATTGAAATAAATACAAAATTATATGTATGTGGGTTAACAAATGTGCGGCAAATTTTTTGGGCAATGTTGTGAATTTTTACCTGAGTGAAAAAGAAAGAAAAGTACCAAAATCGTGGTAACTACCTAAAAAGGACCAAAATTGAAGAAAAGGGACCGACGGACCCAAACGGGGTTGGAAGGGACCATTTTTGGCCCAATGGACCAAAGTGGCAACCGTGTGCTTTACTTAATCTTTGTCGCTGCGCTCACATAACATGCAGGTTAATGCCAAATAGTTTTCCAAACCTCTTTGAGTGCACCACTGCTGTACGTTGGTATATGTACATAAATATATCATGCCGCTGACTTGTATGCAAAAGTAGCACAATGTTAAGACATGTAAATTTATTGACTATGCTAAAACATACACGCGAGTTAGATACTTAACAGCAAACTTGCTATATGTATATTAGGCGGGTCGATTTAAAAATCGCTCATTCCTCTATGAAAATCGTATTCTAGGGATCAAATAAGAAACTTGCCGAAGGAACCATACCTCTAAAACGAATTCTGATGTCCCCCCCAATTTGGGCCGAACTTTTCGGTAGGGGCAAATTTTGAAAAATCCCACTTTTAACCATTTAGAGTGCTCCAATCTAGTCCAAATGTATTACCGACCCCACTAACTTTGAAGGCCCGACCCACCGATTGCCCTACCAAAAGTTCGATCCAAATGGGGGGGTCATCAAAATTCGTTTTAGGAGGTATGGTTCCTTCGGCAAAGTTTCTTATTTTGATCCCTAGAATATGATTTTCACAGAGCAATGGGCGATTTTTTGCCTCCCACAAATCGACCCGCCTAATGTATATACATACGTATATTGTAACTTCAGTTAATATTTGAATAGGGAGTTCCTTGCAGTTAAATTATATGGATATAGAAATTTAATGAAGCGGGTATTGTTACTACATGAAGCACAAGTTAGATCTATCTTGTAGGGCAGTCAGTAGGTTAGGTTAATTTAGGTTGTAGCTGCCCTAGTAGTGGAAGCTCACTTGGACAGCATGAAGGTCCTTGTGATACCACATAAAATACGGTGAGTAAGCTATAGTTACTTAGAGAACCGTTGCGTAGCAACAATATTATTCGAATGACGCCGATCTCAATCTGGCTAAATCCTGTGGAGATCCAAGTGAGTCGCGACCGAAATACTTTCGTCTAGTTCTGGCAAAAGCTGTACAATCAAGCATAAAAGAGACTCAATGATTCCACCTCATCATCCTCCATACAGCTGAAGCAGGATGGTTGCATTCAGTATATTGAGATGGACCGCATGATTTTCATTGGAGAATGTCCTGTCAAAACCGCAATGACCATTGTAGATCAGCCTTAGTGAACCCAATCATTTCGGCAGACATCCTGTCATCCACTGTCGGCCAGAAGAATCTACCCTGCAAGGGGTGGTGTCCGCCCAACGCTTGCTGCGCTGACTCGAAGCCCATCTATGCAGGAGCAGACCACAGGTATCCAGCTGAAATCCGAAATCCCTACAGCCATCTTCGTACGATTCAATTGTACCGATGCGGCTTAGGGATCCGCTTGACATTTGCTCGGGATATCACTTTGGCCCGAGACCAAGATAATCTTAATCACAAAATATTTCGATGCAATCGCAAGTAAGTTCAAACACTCCCAGACCGGGCTATCCGTGTAGCTGTAAAATTCCCCAACTGTGGTGGTACTGAATAGCATTTCATACACTGCCTTCTCAATCGCGTCAACTTCTGCTTAGAAGACCTGCAGTGATCAGCCAACTTAAACTTTCGGTTTATATTTGTTTTTTAGCGCATTTATTTAGATTCACTTGTATGTTTGTACATATTGTGACGGATATTAGCAACACTAAGGGATACTATCATCTCTAAGCGATACTAAGCAGTCACTTGTATCTACATAAAGAAATCAATCATTATGTCTACACATATGTACATACAGCAGCGGAGAGTTACTCACAAAAGTATGCAATCATCAGCAAAGTACTTCTCACACATACACATGCATATTTCTGAGATACTCACAAAAGTATGCAATCTTCAGCGAACTAGTAAATTCTAGAAATAGAAACGCTTAGAAATATGCCAACGAGGAAACCGAACAGTATAAAAGCAGCACCAGCTGAGGCACGACCAATCAGTTTGATTTAAGCAAGCTATTAGTTTCGAAGTATAAGTGTTATTGTGAAGTAATTTAATAAAGGCCATTTTGCATTATTGAATATTGGAGTTATTTATTCAACAGTTTAGTGATGCGAACGTTAGCAGAAGATTTGGAATAAGCGGAATTCCCTAAATTCGTTACAATATCTCTTTTATACCAAAAAAAAAGTGTTACATATTAGCACATATACCCGTGCGCACATATAACGGTACGAATATGTTTGCGTGGTTTTGGTTGGTTTAACAAACAAACAAAAAACATGAAATGAATTAAATCAACAAGTAAGGAAGGCTAAGTTCGGGTTAACCGAACATTATATACTCAGCGTGAGCTTCAATTGTACATTTAATTTCAGATAATTTACTACATAACACGTGGCAACGCCCGTTAAAAAAAATGTCTCCCCATTTCCTCTTACAATAAAACTTGATAAGTGAAATATCATTGATTCAAAACTATTTTTATTAAGTTATAGCTTATTATACGACCCTCTAAATTTGTTTGATATAAAAGTGGGCGTGCTCTTTAACCGATCCCGTCCATTTTTACTAGAAATATTTCCTGCTATAGGCAAAATTTGTGTATCCAATTTTATTACGATCCGTTAATTTTTCTTCGAGTTATGGCTCCGGAAACATAGAAAATTGCTTAGTCATAAAAGGGGCGGTGCCACGCCCATTTTTAAAAATTTGAAGATTTTCCTATTATTGTAATAAATCCACTTGGGAAATGAAATACCAACTCTTTTTTGCAAAGATATGGGTTATTTTATTCATCCACGGCCCTTTTAAAAGTCTTTATATAAAAGTGGGCGTGGTCCTTAACCGATTTCGTAAAATTTTTCTTCAAAGCATTCCTTATAGTAAAGGCACCTGCTCTGCCGATAGGTTAGGCTTAACGAGTTTGATTTATGATTAATAATATTTGTAAAATTGATTTTATCACAAGTAGGCGGTGCCCATTTAAAAAAAATTTCAAATTTTTATCAAGAGTTTCAATACCAGTCCACATGTCAAATTTCAACATTCTAGGTGTATTATATACTTAATAATCAGGTTTTTGTGTTTTCAAAAATGTTATATATATAAAAAGTGGGCGTGGTTATAATCCGATATCGCTCATTTTCAATACCAATCTATTCTGGGCCCAGATAAGCTCGTGTACCAAATTTGGTGAAGATATCTCAATATTTACTCAAGTTATCGTGTTAACGATTTCGATGCTGATGATTTTGATATATGGAAGTCTATATCTATCTCGATTCCTTTATACCTGTACAACCAACCGTTATCCAATCAAGGTTAATATACTCTGTGTGCAATTCACGCTGAGTATACAAACCAGCGTTACTTTCATTTAAATATCACTACATAGTATAAAACAAAGTCGCTTTTTCTATCCCTATGTCCCTTTGAATGGTTAAACCTTTAAAACGTATTTGATTCGGTTTTTTAATAGATAGAGTGATTGAAGAGGGAGGTCTATATGTAGTTTTCAGGGTATCGAGATATACGCCAAAATGTGAACCCCGATTCACCTAGAATGTGTGTGTAATATGGATATCAAATGAAAGCTGTTGCTGAGAGCTTGAAAGTCATTTTCATTGTGATATTCGATTTAGTCGCATCAACCTGGCAAAACTGTTAAATATGCATGCGTAGCCGAAATAGGGATCATGAATTTCTAATACCCACATACCTATTTACATACGTCCTACTCGATTTGCCTGAAATTTGGTATATAAATTTGCCTATATTAGTATTTACGCTCCTTTTTCCGGGAAGTAAATCAGAGACGGGACTGGGACTGAGACTCGGAGTGGGACTGGGACTCGGAATGCGACTGGAACAAATAGAAACCACCCTCTTGGACTGGCAATAATGATGAAGAAGAATGAGAGGATCTAGACGAGAAAAGCTTATTAAAATGTGAGCAGATAGACCAAATTTAGGGCAGAACAATGTCTACCGGGTCTGCTAGTATAGAATATGCAAATAAATATATACAAATAAAGGTATATAAGTACAAAGCCAGCCCTATAGGTAGAATGTTGACAGCACTTTTTCATTTCATTTCTTCCATCATTATGTCATTATTACTTATCTCGCTTTTCTTTATCTTACCCATTTGTTACACTGGATCACAAATTCCAATTTTTTCTGCACCAGAGACGCCATTATGAAATTCCCATGTAAAATCACACCCTGATTTCAAAAATCAAGGTTATTTTTAATTCTATGGTAACGTTTTTGAGATATTTACGAATAACGGTTTTTTCAAAAAAAAATTGGGTCCACTTTATCTATATATATCTCAAGAACGAACTGAGCAATTCCAAAATGGGTTGAAGCTTTTAAAAGGTAATAAAATTTGCTATAAACTGTGCATACAACACTTTTTGCTGGGTCCTGCAGATTCAAAGATAACGAACAATCATTACGGATTTTTCCATTTTTTTTGTAAAAATATAATACAAATTTGTACTTTGCGAGGAAGGATCGAGAAAACTTTTATTTTTTGCAGATTTGTTTTTTTCTCTCTAAGCTCTGTTTTATTGCAAAAAAATAAGCTTTCATTCAACAAAATCGATGGGCTAATACAAAAGTTATAAGCATTCAAGTAAATATATCCATTTAATACTTAAGTACCCTACTGGTACATATGTGTTATGTATACACAGTTTATAGCACATTTTATTACCTGTTAAAAGCTTCAACACATTTTGGAATTGCTCAATTCGTTCTTGAGATATATATGATTAAGTGAACCCAATTTTTTTTTAATTTATTTTGAAAAAACCGTTATTGTAAATATCTCAAAAACCTTACCATAGAATTAAAAATAACCTTGATTTTCGAAATCAGGGGGTGATTTTACATAGGAATTTCCTAATGGCGTCTCTGGTGCATTTTGGCTGTAAACCAGTGTTATTTTTCCACATTTTATTTACTTAGTTGAAAGCGTAATTAAATTTAACGAAAGCATCAAACTAATTTGTGTGCAAAAATACCTAATTTATAAATCCATTGATACCGATCTTTGTGCATAGTGACAACGGACAGAGGAAGCATTAGATTGTTGGCGAGCTTTTAGTCACAAGCTGTGACTAATTTTTCACAACTTTTGTACAGTTTTATACGATTGAAACTACGATCCCCCAGCGAGTTAGGGATCAGAAAATACCCGCGGTAGGTGTGCCTGGCGGCCATAGTGGTGTGGTGGTAGGGGGCTCCGCCTAACACACCGTATGACCCGGGTTCACACCTCGGGCAAAGCAACATCAAAATTTTAGAAATAAGGTTTTTCAATTAGGAGAAAATTTGTCTAAGCGGGGTCGCCCCTCGGCAGTGTATGGCAAGCCGGGTGTATTTCTGCCATGAAAAGCTCTCAGTGAAAAACTCATCTTCCTTGCAGATTCCGTCGGAGTCGGCATAAACATGTAGTTTCCGTCCGTCCAATTTGTAGGGAAAGTCAAGAAGAGCACGACACAAATTGCAAGAGAAGCTCGGCCTTAGATCTCTTCGGAGGTTATCGTGCCTTTCAGGTTGTCACACAATATATAGCTTCTCCAAACCCAATTGTCAACTTCACCTATCCGTGGCGAATTCTGCTTCATTAACAGCCGAGGCTCTGGCGACCCCAAACTCCTCATGGATGCGAGGGCCGTATCGCCAAGAAGGTCGCATGTGGTCATAACAAATCGTTCCCGAAATGATCGGGCTTGGTACCGGAATTTACCGGATTTGCATCCGGCAAAGGACCATTAACATCGATAACACTCCCCAACGCCTTGGGGGAGTGTCCTTATCGCTAACACAACAACAACATTGAAACTACGAATATGCAAACAGAATATTAATAATTAGGTAAACAAATTAATATTTTAATCAAAACACTTCACGCCCAAATTAATGCAAATGTGGATTAACAAACATTTAATTGATAAAACACTCCGATCGGAGTAGATATAGACAATCCTCTAAAATATGCACACCAGAATAAGGGTTTAATAGTTACTTTTTTTTTGAGCCGATAAAGTCCGGGACAAAAAAATGTTCTAGGCCAATATTTAAAGGATCGCAGGGCTACCCATAGCATTTTCATGGCGAATCATGCATCTTTTTATTGTTTGGCCTTTTGCCAAAAACTTTTTTCAATAAGTATGAAAGTTAAAGTTAAATCCGAACTTTTTATAGACAAATAAATCCGGCCCTATAACTATAAAACGGCTCATGCAAATGAAACAAACTTTTTAACAAAGCCTAGATTTGAAAACTATTTGGTCATTTAAAAGTTTTAGTTTATAGTATCATTTGTCAACGAAAAACTAAAACAAACTCTCATGAAAAAATTTCGTCTCATTGGGGTGAGCGGTTCCATAGTTATAGGGCCGGAGCTTTATTCTGTCCTTAAAAAATAAAAGTCCGGACTTAACTTTTATTTTCGGAGTTATGACAGTCCGAATTCAATAATTTCTTTCGGACTAAAAAGCTAAAAGTGCAAAAATAATTGCTTTCTGAAGCACTTTTATTGTAATAGGAATAACAGTTTGGTCACGGTTTCTAAAGCTTTCATTGGGCATCCTTGCGTCAACCATCCACCTCTATTATGGCTCAAAGAGCCACTTCGAAGCGCAGATAAGGAGTCAGGTAATCTGTTCGTCCTGTAATTGATGACGCTATACTACGATGGTCGCATAGTCTGCGCTCAAGCTACCCCGAGGCACTGAGCCTCGTTGTTAACGCTATGTTCTTTGCCAGGTGGAATCTGCATAATTGTATACAGTGCAACCGTCGGGGTTGTTTTTATAGCTCCTGTAATGCTTAGCATTGGTAGCCTGCATACGTCCGCTAATTTTTGGAGGGAGGTTTTTCTTTATTCGGCTGCCCACCACTCCATAGTATAGGATAGGCTTAACAATCTCTGTAAACTCCCAACGAGAGAGGGCGGGCGATAAACCCCACGTATACCCCAGCACTATTTTTTTCTTGGACGTTGTGGCAGCGCACTGCACTCATGTGGCCCGATGAAACCAGGCTAATCCCGTTAATTTTTGTTTTTTTTTAATACATAATTTTTTATTTTTATTCTAATTTTTATTTATTTTTCTTTTACATACATAAACTGTCGTCGAGGCCTTCTACTCTCTCTCCTATACGTTGAGCTTCCACGACAACTTACTGTCTATAATTTTTTTCTTAAGTTTTCGAAAATCAAAAAAGGAAAATTTAATTGATGAAATTTGTTGAAAATTGCTGCTGCTAATTTCGTATTTGTTACTGTACTTCTTATCTGGGAACTTTTTAAAACCGGATTATCTATGAATATTATTTTTTATGGAAAATTTTTAAATTTAGCAGAGTTCTATACAAAATTTCAATCTTGTAAAATGCGTATATGAATGCGGCCTTTGGCAAGTACTCCAAGTGTATTTCTGCCATGAAAATCTCTCGGTGAAAACTCATCTGCCGTGGGTTCCGTCCCGCCAATTTGTAGGAAAATTTAAATTAAAATCTCTTCGAAAGTTATCGCGGTTTACATTTTTTAAGTATGTATCGTTTCATGCTTTTTAGCACACATATTTCGTGGGTCATATAGATTTTGAAGCAGCTTTCTTTATCTTCTTTTACAAACTTTTCTTATTTCTTATCAATTAATAATAATTTTACACAATAATGAATTATAATTCAGATTATACATATACATATTATCCAGGCGACAAATAAAATGTAAACACAGGACCAAAATAAACAAAGCTGAGATAATCGAATATCGTGCAGTTATTATAAGTAGAGCTTTCTTCTCGAACACAAGCGAGATTTTCGAGACCCGAGAAATCGAGAACTCGACTTCTCGCGAGATTCTCGTGTCTCGAAGTACTCGTAAATCTTGCGAGCTTCTCGAAATTCTAATCGCTGTATGGACAGTATTTATACACTTGGTTTTTTTTTACTTGTGACTTTTTTGTTGATTATATTGCTTCAATGACATTTAACTCAAAACATATTTATTATACATATGTATGTATGTATAATTTTGTTCGCAATATTTTATTTTTCAACGAGATATCAAGAACACGGCTTCTCGCGATATTCTCGAATCTCGAATTACTCGTAGGGCTCGCGATATTTTCGAATCTCGAATTACTCGTAAGGCTCGCGAGATTCTCGTATCTCGAATTACTCGTAATACTCGCTATCTCCTCGACTTTCAATTCAGTCGCTGCATTGGCAATATTCTATACATTTCGGGGTTTTTTCTTGTGGTTTTGCGGACTATTGGCTTGTGCTCCAGAAGAAATCGTAAGCTCTATATAAAACAGCGAATGAATCGATTAAGTTGAATCTCGAGAAGCTCGCGAGCCTTACGAGTAATTCGAGATTCGAGAATCTCGCGAGCCTTACGAGTAGTTCGAGATTCGAGAATCTCGCGAAAAGGCGAGACTCGCGAGAAATCTCTTCTCGAACATTTTCGAGAAACTGTAAGCTCTAATTATAAGTAATATTTTAAAATGAAAAAGATATATTAACTAAAAATATTCCATCGGAAATAACCCAAAACAAAGATAACTCAAAATAATATATGTATATATATAATATCTTTGCTGGAAACTTTCCGTCGGGGTTAATCAGTGACAGTGGCGTAACTATACCATCTGGGGCCCGTGGCAAATTCTTTTGATGGGCCCGTATCAATAAAAATCATCACGTTGTACTCAGTTTATTTTTAACAAATTTCGAGATTTTGAGCGTACTCAATTACACGTTGTATATGTCCCACCAATAGGCCTCCTCTCTTAGGCAAGAGAGAATTTTCGAGATTTCTGTTTCGGAAAATTTCAATTGGCAGAATAGCCAAGTTATATAACCTGTATTGTCTCATAGAGTTTCTTAAGCAGGTTTTTATCAATTTTAATTTTGAAAATGATCGTTCAGCACTAGCTGTATTTACAGGAATTGTAAGAAATAACTGCACGAAAAATTACTTTTTATTGTTAATAAATCAGCAGGGTCTCTAATACACGACGATTTTTTCATTTCGTCTTTGAAAGTGGTTCGAAAACTGAGAATATCCCTGGCAAATGATTCAGATATGTCTTTTTTATGTATATATCTCAACAAGTTTAGAGCTTTTTTAAACGGTTTTATTTAGCTTGACTTGACTGGCAGGCCGCATGCACGGCCGTTGTGAACGAATTTTGTATTTGAAATTTAAGTAACTTCCCGATAAGCTACAAGCTTGAAACTTGGAATATATTTCAGAACCCGATAACAATCCAATAATAAGAAAAAAATCGCCACTAGGTGGTGCAAGGATCGATATATTCATAAAAATCGAATTTGTGGTCCGATTTGGCTCATATTTGGAACACATAATACATACAAGAATAGAAAGCGACCTTTGAAAAAAAATGGCCGCTAGGTGGCGCAAGGATCGAGATATTCACAAATATCGTATTTGTGGTCCGATTTGGCTCATATAATACATACAAGAATAGAAAGTGGACTATGCAAAAAAATTGCCGCTAGGTGGCGCAAGGATCGATATATTCACAAAAATCCTATTTGTGGTCCGATTTGGCTCATATTTGGAACACAAATACATGCAAGAATAGAAAGCGACCTATCGCCGCTAGAAGGCGCAAAGATCGAGATATTCAAAAAAAATCGTATTGGTGGTCCGATTTGGTCCATATTTGGAACACATAATACGTACATGAATAGAAAGCGACCTATGATGTTCGATTTGTCTCATATTTGGAACAAATATTACATACAGTCGGGTAGAAAAGACATCATAATATTTTATGGCGCAGAGTCGAGTAAAGTCTTTGGAAGGATTATGTATTGATGACTTAGATTGTAAAAAATTGTCAGGGAAGAGTCCTTGTAATAATCAGTCACTAAATGAACTAAATAAAATGAGAAATAATAGGCAAATAAATAAAGACTAAAAACTTGAAAATAAAATAACTAAAAAAAAACTTTTAAGTTAAACGGTTTTATTGAAAAACAACACTTATAAATAAAAAAAAATGTAAGGCGCGATGACCTCCGAAGAAATCTAAGGCGGAGCTTCTCTTCCAATTTCCGTCGTGCTCCTATTGATTTTCCCTACAAATTGGCCGAACGGGACCTACATGTTTTATGCCGACTCCGAACGGCATCTGCAAGGCAGATGAGTTTTCACTGAGAGTTTTTCATGGCAGAAATACACCCGGAGCGCTTGCCAAACTCTGCCAAGGGGCGACCCCGCTTAGAAAAATTGTCTTCTAATTGAAAAACCTTATTTCTAAAATTTTGATGTTGCTTTGCCCGGGGTGTGAACCCAGGGCATAAGGTGTGGTAGGCGGAGCACGCTACCATCACACCACGGTGGCCGAAAAACAACACTTACATGAAATAATAATAATACTAAAAGCTAGCAAATAATTAGGTGGGTCTTAGGTACTAATCATCACACTCCTCATCAATCTAGGGCGCTGATCAGACAAAGCTTTGGACGCGTAAAATTTTTATTGATAGTCACATATAAGACCAAATGAACCTTAATCAGGTTTTGCTACGCCTCACATTTTTAGAAATTTCATGCGCCCAACGCTTTTATTTAATTGTCTGATCAGCGCCCTAGATTGATGAGGAGTGTGATGACTAGTACCTAAGACCCACCTAATTATTTGTTAGCTTTTAATATTGTAACGAATTTACTGCAATTCCGCTTATTTCAAATCTTCTAATAAGGTTCGAATCACTAAACTGTTGAATAAATAATTCCAATATTTAAAAATGCAAAATGGCCTTTATTAAAGTACTTCAGAATAAATTACTACTCTTGCCCGACAGATTGCGTGCTTAATCAACACTGAATTATTGCACCTCAACTGTTGTTGCCTTTTGTACTCTCTAATTTCCTCGTTCGCATCTTGTAGGCGCTTCCATTTCCAGAATCTACTAGTTGGTCATCAGCTATTAAATTTCTCAGCTGTAACTACAATTGCACGATTTTCTCTCTCACGAGCTTCTCTCATTGCATACTTTCGGTAGTATCTCAGATATATGCATGTGGTCGTGCGTTGCTTCTCAGCTGCGTGTACGTACATATGTGTAGACATAATGATTGATTCGTTTATGTAGATATAATTGACTGTCTGCTTTATTGTTGTTGTGACTTCATTTACTTAGCATCAGACTAGGGATGTGAGTATCACTTAGTGTCACTCGTATTCGTTACAGTATTATTATTACTTCATGTTAGTATTGTTTTCAATAAAACCGTTTAACTTAAAATTTTTTTTTAAATTATTTTATTTAATTGGAAATTATTTTGATTCATAGTAGTCAGCCAAATTTGCTTCCATATCTACATATTTGACACAAAATCATGGAAATGGAAAATTTAGTTGCAACAGAAATGAAAAAATCAACTTCATTATTAAAATAGTTTGTACCTTTTGTTTGTAATCCTTTTACGTTTTATTGTAACTTCAGCTTCTGCTCATCAGTAAATTTTCGTGCAAACAAACTCAAGAAATTCTGAAACCTCTTCAATCGGTGATTCGGGAACGTTCACCTAACATGACTACCAAACTTGTATACTAAGAGTGATATTTGATTACAGATTACAGATGACGCCTTCTAAATCAGTGTACCCGGAGTGACGCAATAATTTTAAACGGCATCCAGTTATATCACATAAGCTGTTTTTATTTGTCTTTGCTATGCCCGGCAGTTTAATCAAAATATGACGCCTGTTTTATCTGTCGAAATACTCTTCATTAAAAAAGTTTTAATAAATAATATCTGCGTTCCCAGAATGACAAATTCATACCTGGAAAATTTTTAATAATATCCATACCACGACGCATTCAATATATTTTTTGTTAGATTCTTATTATAAGATGTTGTAAGGTGGTTTCGTTGTTGTTGTTGTTGCTGCAGCGTTAAATATACTCGACACTGAGGCGGGTATATTCTACACCCCTAACCCGCTGGGGGCAGGGTGGTTTCGTCGAAGGCTGGGGTAGCACCCAATCAATCCAGAGTCGAAAAGGCACCTGTTTCTTTTCTTAATGAATTCACGTGACTTTTTTGATGGCAGCTGTAATACTGAAAGGGACGAAATGACAAGCATAGGATCGATGGACAACGTCCGGCTGCTGGTATATTCCTTGGACAGGCGGCCGAAAGCAGGTGAGCGGTGTATAGGTTGAAAACCTAATGACTTATCGACCAGTAGAGGGGTATACAATCGTGGCATAGGCGATTGGTGGCGTTTGATGTGTTGGGGGTGTGATACCCTCACCCTTTGAAGCGGTGGATCGACTTCGAAGCAACCAGTGGTTGGTGAAATCGATATGGATTGGTGAATGCCGGTGTATAGGATTGGTAAATCGGCGTTGACAAATCTGTGGATCTATTCCTAAGCAGCCGGTGGTTTATGGAATCGATACAAAGCGAGACGTAGATGACGAACCGGTGGATTGCGGTGGATCGATTTCTGAGCAACTGAACGTTGATGAAGTCAACGTCCGTAAAATTACAATCGACTGACTGATGAATCAATTTCCTAGCAACCGATGGTTGATGAAATCGATAATACGCAGGTAGTTCATATGGTGGCAGGCCTCGTAGGTACGGTAGTAGTGGACGCCCATATGTCTGGGAGAAGGATGAGGCAGTAATTAAGTTCTTTCAAGCGCAATCTCCGGACACACCAAAATTTAGTGGGAGACCGAGATCACCTACTGATCTAAGGTGATGGATCTGTGTAAGATAAGGGTACTACATTTGCTCACGCAAAATTTTTTCGGTACAGACTTCGCTTATCGGTAGGTCGCGCTATAATGCCCTGTCAAATGCAAATTGTTTCTACTTAAGTTAAGTCGTTATAAGCAGTTGGAGAAGTTTGGGCACTCGCGGTATACATTCTCATTCGCTTGTTGATCGCTGTTGCAGTTGGTCCGTATGTAGTGGTTACTACATGAATGTGTGGTGGTGATGCTACTGGAAACGGCATTACAATGCTAATATATGTACATAGATAGCGTTACGGTAGAAATTACTTAAATTTAATCTACATTGGATATACCTTTTATTCCATTGAATTTTACTTTATGGATCTATGATCGCGTGGCGCTCTGTACAGAACTCCACGTCACACGGAGCATATGTGTAAATAAACTTGCCCTGAAGACGGTTATCGTTAAAGAACCGAAATATATTGGTTAACAACAAAAATACCTACGTGTTTTATTCAAATTAGACCTAGAGCCAGCAAAAATAAATTTTTGCAATTCAGTTTTATGTTTTGTTATATTCTTTCCATTGGGCTTCTTAGTTATTTCTAAGTAATCAGATAAAATAAAGTTCCTTATTGAAAAGGCTAGATTAAAAAAGGCTCTATTATGGGGAATCAGCTTCCTTGAAAGTAAATTTTGCTCAGCATAGAAAATTGGCAAAGCAATATATCCTACGGCCTCCGTGGTTTAGTGTTTGCCTGCTCGCCTATCATACCGAAGATCCTGGTTTAACCACACTGAAGCACCGGGGCAAAGCAACATAGAAAATTTAGAAAAATATTTTTTCGAGTAGATAGAAGTTTTTCTAAGTCGGAGCGCCCTTCGCAGTGGTTTGGCAAACACTCCGCGTGTATTTGCACCATGAAAAGCTTCTTATTGAAAATGCATCTGCCTTGAAGCTGGTGTGAGGAGTCGGCGTAAAAACTTTAATTCCCGTCCCGCAAATTTGTAGGAAAAATTAAAAATGAGCACGACGCAAATTGGATGAGAAGCTCGCCATAAATTTCCTCATAGGTAAATCCAAGCCAAGTACTAAGTTTTTTAATTAAATGGGACGCAGTGATTAAGAATGGGAGAAGTCAGGAGGAAGAGAACACGCGACCGGAGAAAAATAAAATATTATATTTTTCTTCAAACGTATAAATCCAATTAACTCTTATTATTAATGCAATTCAAACAGTATAGCTAAGGATTCGTATTATTAAATAGTTCTAAACTAAAAATTAAAAAAAGAATTGCTAATACTAATCATAGATGGGCATTATGCACAAAAAATGTTAATGTGCTGATAATTGGTGAAGGAAATAAAAGTAGGGCATGCACTTAAAACTTTTGAAACAGTGGAAAATTTTCTCTTTTTTGTTGTACATCAACATGTAAATAGAATTTTTCTTATTTTTTGTGATAAAACCAGTATGTTATTATGACAAAAATCCGTTATTTTTGTGATATTTGTAGTGATTGTGAAAACATTTTTAATATCAATAATGTTTATAATTTTTGGCGACCTTTCTCTTCAACTAATTATCCTGTTTTGCTGGCTCGAGGTCCGTGTTTTATAAATTAAACGCAATTGTTTCTTTTTTCAAAAAACCAATATATTTCGATTTCTCTATGGCAATCGTCTTAAAGATTACAGTACCATACTCCACGTCACACAGAGCAGGCGTGTTAAGAAAACTCTGTAACCTTGCAGACGATTGCCGTAGAGCAATTGTGTTTAATTTATAAAACACGGACCTCGAGCCAGAAAAGCAGGATAATTAGTTTAAAATTGTTTTTATTTGGGGGAAAATAAAACTTTAATGCACCATGCCCACCTCTGTCCCTTATAGATAAAATATAAAAATATAATACTAAAATATTCAAAATCATAATTTCTTCAGTGTTATATACAAAATATCATTAAATCTATAACTTCACTGCATCTTCAGCTCATAATTTAGTTATTTCCACATCAGGTACTTCTTCCTTTTTCTTACGGCTTATGCATGAGAAATAATACCATTTTTCATCGGCACAAAAGTATTCACCATCCAATAATGTTTCCGGTAACTTTCTATAAACGAAAAAACATTATATTTCAAATTGTATGCAAACGCTACCTCCACTCAAACTCACTTATTCAACGTCTCTGGCAAATAAAGACACAACGCCGCGCCCATTAGCATCAGTATTGCTATTAGAATTGAAGGTAATGGCTTGAAAATCGTACTCAAATATATCACATAGGCGCTCAAAAAACTAAATGCATATCCCACTACATGAATATTTGCTACACCACTCCCACGAACGCTGGTTGGTATAATTTCAGCAGCATATTGCGCCTCGGCCTCATACGAAACTACAGCGACATAACGAGCCAAACCGATCATGCAACCCATAATGGTAGCATGCTCCTTGAAATCGAGTAATGCAATTAGTATGCCTGTGGCGGCTGTTATAATACCACCCACGAAGAAAGAGGCACATGCCATACCTTTGCGTCCAATACGATTTTGCAAGAGTATGATGGTAAAACCGGCTGGTATATAAGACAAAGAAGTGAGTGAGAAGAGTAGAAAAGGTGACGAGCCAAAACCTTCCATATTACGACTGATTATGTCAAAAGATAGTGTAACAATCATGCTGTTAGAGAGAGAGAGAGAGCGAGCTAATTATGTCAAGTTTGTTTAAAATTATTTCATTCACGGTTACTCACGATTTTATAAGCAGCACAATTATGAACTTTCGCAATCTTGGCGTTCTAAATAATCTGATAAAAGTATCTTTCTCTTTTGTTTCCTTCTTTTGGCTCGCCATTTTTTCGTCATAATGTGATATAAACTCATCGAAGACTGACTCTTCCACTTTTCGGTTATTAAATTTAGCTACACGTTTGAGACAACGCACAGCACCTTTGTAATCACCTTTTGTGGCCAACCATTGTGCGCTTTCCACAATGAAAAAAGGATATATTAGCACTATTAGCGTTGGTAGTGAAGTAACTAATAGATATCGACGCCAATTTCCCAACCAAATAGCATACCAAGGTGACATAAGTAATCCAAAACAGTAGAAGATAGTCATCATTATGTTTAAGCCGAATGTACGCTTCTTCGGATCCAAGTACTCAAAAACTGTTGGGAAAGAGAATAAATATAAGTATTTGCTTGAGTTGATTTGTTGATTGGCTTGAGGGCCCATTACTCATACTTAGCATAGACTTGACTTGACATGAGAACTGTCACTTACAGTTCTGTTAAATGAACATTGCATGTTACTGATTACTCAAAACTTAGCAACACTTAACTTGACTTAGAAGTCTGTTGAATTTTGATTTTCTATGTAAGTTCTAAGTGACGTTTACATTTTGAGATGCCATTTGTTTGTTTCCATTTCATTTTCAAATTTTGTCATACAAATTGACATTTAAGTCAATAAGTGGAGTATAATCGTGGCTAAGTTGCCAAGTTTACGCCAAGTCAAGTAAAGTCTATGCTAAGTATCAGTAATGGGCCCTTTATTGTAAAGGCAGAGCGGATGCTGTAGGTCGGTTGGTTGGTTAGGTGCTGTGCTGCCTGTATACTAAAGACCCAAACCCAAGTAGCGCATTTGATATACTTTCTTCTAAATACAATCGCTGCTGATACTAGTAGGGCTAGTCACGTCTCCGTTCAAACTATTTTTTCGGTCAACCTGCTGATATATTTTACGGAGCATTTAAACACTGCCTGAAGTTCCAAAAGTATATAACTGCCCATAGTTGGAAAGCTAGTGTATGCCAGAGCTGAGCACTCGTAATCTGTGACTGTTTCTGTGCTGCCCCCTTCGTCGAAGTTCCTTCAAATGCTTGTAAAAGGTATCCCATTTTCTCAGCACGCGGGCCAAGCGGTCAGTGTCCCGTAATTGGTGCACTGATTCCAGTGATTTCTTTTCTTTCCCTATTTGGGAGCTTCTCCTTTCTCCAACTACCGATGGTCAGTCAATCTTGCTTGGTTATTTTGTACGTATCTAAGTATTACCATCTGGCGAACGCACTTCTGATTGATTTGAGTGGATTTTATATCTCGACCGCCTCGGCAATATCCTCGCGCACTCTCACTAAGTCCTCCGACGGGAGCGTACAGGCTCTATCTATACCCAGACTTTCCGTTTAGAAAATGCTAGCCGAGTAGGGAAAACGGACTGACACCTACAACTCAAGTTGCTAAGAGAAGACAACAGCACCTAACTTTTAGGCGACTGGAGTTTTCGTGGGCAAGCGCAAGGTCTCCTCTTTCTCTGCTTCCAAACTGCTTCGTCACTTTGCATAAAACGACTTAGCCAGCGAAGCCTCAAGGTTTTTATCCGCGTCACCTTCTTCATATAAGCGTAAATCTCATACATCTCATCATTATATCTCCCTCGATACCCTCACAAAACATTTGAACACCAAGTAGCTTTCCCGTTCTCTCTGTATTATGCTAACTCTGCAACACAAATGTTTGCTGGGTCAGAAAAATCCCTAAATGGGTCATAGCACTTGTGCATTAGATATACATGCCCAGGTCGGCTGTGGATCTGGCATAGGCTAGTAGTTTTCTAATGAACTCGGTATGTGAGATCACTACCAATCTGAAAGTTAAGTTCGGAACCTATAGAAGACCTTTTCTCAACTCTTGATGGTTTGTGACAGACTATCGATACTATTCCTACTTTATCTTCAATCCAGTGTTTTGTAACAATATTCAGACCATATCAAACTAAGTTTCGGTCGGTTTTCCAAACTCGAGAAAATCCATCAAAAATTTCGAATTTAGTACGAGTTAGCGTTCCTTTCCGATTCTGTAAATTACTACCATGGTCTCCGAAAATCTTGTTAAAATGTACCAGTTATATATCTACTCACCCATTATATATGTCAAATAAAATAATGTATCGATGCTAAGTCCCGATATAAAGCGTCCCGCAGCAAATGCTTGTGGCGTGGTAACAAAAGATGTTATAAAATCTCCCGCTGCACCAATTAGTGTACTTAGCATCATTGCTGGCAAACGTCCTACTCTATCTGCTAGAAAACCGAAGAATATGGTACCCAATACGGAACCAATATACAAGAAAGATTGACCGATTGCGCCATTCACGCTGCTATCACAAATCCATTTGAGCTGAAAATACCGAAGGAGGAAATATTTTTACTCTGATATGTTTCTAGTTCTTTGTCAAAAGAGCTGCGGCGATAAATCATCCCAACTGTTTCATAAACTTATTAGGTACTTAACATCATTTTTACTTACATCAGTAGTAACACTCTCATAACCATTTTCATATTTGAATATCCATTCTTCGCATTCACCAAAGTCCGATACAACTGCCGTACCATTTACAATATCATCTAATAGTGTACAAGATGGATTCTCGGTTTGCGCATAGATTGTACGTATTTCCGTATATGTAAGATTTTCGAGTAACTCATGATTACACCTAAGATGAGGAAACGGAGGTGTAGGGATTATTATACTACATTTACTCTGAAACAAATGCGAAATATGGTTTGTTATCGACGTGTTATTGATTTGTCATCGAAGTGTTTTAAAAGTGCTATCGGTATGGTTTTTGGATTTTTTAACCACGAGATATCGGTTTGCTGTCGGCGACCGCCGTGGTGTGATGGCAGCGTGCTCCGCCTATCACACCGAAGATACTGGGTTCACGCCGATGGCAAAGCAATATCAAAATTTAAGAAATAAATTTATTCAATTAGAGGAAAGTTTTCCAAAGCGGGGTCGCCCCTTTGGCAGTGATTTGGCAAGCACTCCAAGTGTATTTCTGCCATGAATAGTTTCTCAGTCAAAACTCAACTACCTTGCAGATGCCGTTCGCAGTCGGCGTAAAACGTGTAGGAAAAATTAGAAAGGAGCACGGCGCCTTGCATTTATTTATATATATTTTTAATCGAAAAAGTACCGATTTGTTATCCATGTACTATCCAAAACTTATCGATTTGATAACGAAAGTAACTATTTGAAGGCGTTTTGAGATATCTCTTTGTCCAAAATTTATCGATTATTTACAGAAAAGTTATCGATTATTTAAAAAAGTGTGCATTCGTTATCGGAAAATTATCGATTTTTTATCGAAAAGTTATACATTTTTTATCCACGTAATATAAAGTACTTATCAATTTGCTATGGAAAATATCTCTCTATCTCTTAAAAATTTATCGGTTGTCTATCGAAACGTCGTCGATTTCTTTTAAACAAATAGTTTTAGGCTTTTTGATCAGAGCTTCGTCGGCTTCTTATAGGGAACAAACGATACCGACAAGATTCGAAAATTTTATTTGTTATTAGCTTGGTATCGATCAGCTTGTCATTGTCTTATTGCTTTCTTAATGGCCTGCTATCGCAGGAATGTGAATATGTGTGTCATCGATTTTATATGAAGTTATCAACCCGATAATAAATGATAACACTCCGATAAGAAATCAATAACTTTTCGATAGTAAATCGATGCATTTTTTATAACATTAACGAGTTGCTAGCGCTCCGATAACAAATCTCTAAATTTTCGAAAACATAGTGATATCCTTTCGACAACAAACGGATAGCTCGTCGATCAAATTTGTATTTGATTTTATTTGGCTTAGTTAATTAAATTAAGCTTAATTTAATCTTCATTAATTTAATTTTATTCAATTTAATCTAATTTAAATAATATTAAATAATAATTAATTTAAATTATATTATATAAATTATATTATATAATATCTTTAATTTATTTTAATATGAAAAAATTTTGTTTCATCTCCGTTATTAATTTAATTTTATTTTATTAGATATATTCTATTTTGTGTTATTTTATTTCATTTTAATTTTTATAATTATATAATTATTGTTATTTTTTAATTTTTCTAAATTTGAAAAATTGTATTTTGTTTTTGGAATAGTAAGTAGAAAATTTTTCAGACAACCTGACATAGCTGCGCAGATAAATCCATTTCGAAAAAAATACAATTTTTCAAATTTAGGAAAATTAAAAAATAACAATAATTCTCATTAGGAAAAAATTATTGTTCTGGCCTTGAGCTCGAATCGAACCTTGAATCATTTATCAATGGGCCGATAAAAACAAAAACAATTGTTAATAAACCATGAGCACTTGGGAATGCCAAACAAAGTAATTGACAATAAACAAATCCATCGTTATCAGTGATTTGCACCAGATGGCGCAACACTGAATAAATATAATTGGTAAGAAGGAATAGAAGTAGCAATTTGTCAGTCAAACAAACCACCGCTGTATAGCTAAATGGTAAGCGCAGCATGCCTAAACCGTACTGATGATGAATGCTTAGAACCCTTCGAAATGGATCTATCTGCGCTGCTATGGCAGGTTGTCTGAAAAATGTTCTACTTAATATTCCAAAAACAAAATACAATTTTTCAAATTGAGAAAAATTTAAAAATAACAATAATTAACATTAGAAAAGTTATTTTTCTGGCCTTGAGCTCGAATCGAACCTTCAATCATTTATCAATAGGACGATAAAAACAAAAACAATTATTTAATTTTATTTTTTATTTTGCTTCATTTAATTAAATTTTTAGTGTGTTGTATTTTTTATTTATTTTATATTATTTTCTTTTATGTTGTTTTTATAAATTTTTTTCATTTTTTTTTATTCATGTTATTTTGTGATTATTTTATTTTATTTTATTTTTTTATTTCTTTTAATTTAATTTAATTTTTATTTTGTATTGTTATTTACTATTTCATATGAATCCATCCAAATAATGTACAAAGAAGTTACAACCAACAAAACCCAAAAAAATAAATAAATTTCAAATTAAACCTAATTACCGAACCCTGTTCTTTGTTGTTCTTGTAGCGATAAAGAGATTTCCCGAAGGTTTTGAGGAGTGTTATCGATATTGGTGGTCGTTTGCCGGATATAGGTCCGGTACGTAACGGTAACAAAAACCATTAAGGTACAATTATATTGAACCTTCTGGGCCATCCCGCACCTACCCCCTAGTTCCATGAAGAACTTGGGGGTCCTGGTAGGTGGGCTTGAGAATTGGGTTAGAGAAGCCCCCTAATACGCGGGGGGTATAAATTTCAGATCAAGGGAACACATACGAATTTTCGAACATTCCGAATTTTCGTATTATTAGCCTCCTAAATACTCATTCGTATCTTCATAACATTGTGGCAAATCCTCAGTCATCTCATACGACATTTCAACGGTATATTTCCATATTCCTTACATGTATACAATGTGATACTCATGGACAAACCACAGTTTAGGAATAAGACAACGTTTGAAAGGTCTGTCTATTTTATAAAAGGCTTAGTGATGTCTACATACAATTTTTGCATACTTTATTTATTTGCCCGCAATTTGCAATTAAAAATTTCCAGTCGCGATATTTATATAAAAAAAAATTTTATAAATTATTCAAAGCTTTGACATAAATTTTGATTGAATTTAATTTACACAACGCATAAATTAAAAATATACATTTAATTAGCATTTTTTCGTTAACTATAATATAGAAACGAGCTTTAAAAACTGTTTATGTATATATATATATAGCGTATCACAAAAACTGGCAAAGCATTTAAAACTGGAGATATTGGATATATCATAAAATATAAAAGTACTGTCGTTTTTTACCTACACTAACACATTACATAAAGGCATTGGGCGCACAAAGTCGATTGCTGAATACTGCATATATGTAAATGAGATGGCTCAGCACTTCAGCGAAGTCTTATATGGATACCTGGACACAAGGAGAGCATGGTACGACCGCCACATCCCTTCCGAATATGGTTCGGTAGGTGTACCTATTAAATACCGTACAAGCACGAATACCATAAGCTCGGCAAATATCCTCTGGTCAGCGCTTTTAACGTGTTAGTCATCGAGGTTGGCTTGAACTTACTTTGATAAAGAATGCACTAATACTCTTTTTACTATTAAGAAGCCAGAACTTGAAGAAGTACACACGCCGCTAGAATTGTAAATGAGTCTTGCGATAGTTACCGCAGCTGCAGATGCATTGACGAGGTATAGAATGCGTGCAGCATCTTCTATGTCACTGTCCGGCATTAAGTAGAAGGAGGTTTGCTGCTCTCTGTCAACCATTTTAATGATCTTGCGGGGGTTTTCTAGCCACAAAATAAGTGTAATAGTAAAATGTATTGACTTCAAAATGTGGTTCCATAAGCGGTAGCCGTACAGTAAGGGTTACTTAACGTTAAGGGCATCGAAAAGGTTCTATTGGTGGCCTAAGTGTCCTGCTGAGATGCAACTTCTCGTCCTAGTGCTTTTAACTTAACCTAACCTAACTTACATATTACGTGTGATTTTTGATGATCTGTAAGCACAAATGCTTGCATGACAAACGGTCTAGCTTTGCATAGCATTATAAGTAAATTTAATACTCAAATTGAAATTACTAGACTCACCCATGATGAATTCATGCAGCTGCTGTGGAATTTCGTTTCACTTTCAATAGTTTATACATAGAAATGTTAGATGAAAGTACCTCTAACCATAAACTTATGTATATTTGAAAAGACCAAAAACGTTTGAAATATTTTGAGTAATGTTCAAAGCCTTCAAATGAAAAAATAGATAATGAAGTTTGTAGCCCATTGTTTTAGTCTGACTACGTGCGACTCTTAAGTATTACAAAGATTTAATGAAGGCATATGTATATTCACATTTAAAAACAAATAGTACTGTCTTATGACTGATTATAAAAGCCGAAGGTCTAAACAATATAATAGTCGCATTTGATAAGAGTTTGATGCGTTGACAATATAGCATTTTATTTGAAGAGTTTGAAAAGGTCTAAGAAAAAAAAACGTATTTAAATCTTTTAAATGTTATTTTTTTTGTTGCTCTTTTTCATCTGACATTTACACAACGTAAATATTGAAAAATATTTAAGACTAAACGATACTAAACTACTTTTCCATAAGAGCGATGCGGGGCGTACGACTTAATCGTGGGTTGGGCTAGTTTATCTGTATTACTGAAAACTTTACATCAAAAATACGCCTATGTTACTTGAAGCACAAACATCTAATTTTAAAATTTTAATTAAATAAATCAGTTCGGGCTATTTGCTCTAACAAAGATTAGGAATTGAATTTTAAAAAAATTATGGAAAAGTTATTCCATCATACAGCAGCGAACACGAAAATAGCAGCAGCAAATTTTTATCAAATTTCGTCAATTAAATAAATGTACTTTTTCACTTTTTCGAAAATTACATATTTTTTTTAACTGCAAACTATGCAAACCACATCTCAAAATCATTTGAGCATTTAATTGAAGCTTTAATTGTAACTGAAACTGTGCAAACCAATCTCAAAAACGTTTTCGCAAAAATTCAAAAATTCGCGGAAAAATTTTATCAAAAAATTTGCAAATTTTAACTGAACTTTGTAACCGTAACTTTGCAAACCAATCTCAAAAGCCAAAAAAAAATAAAAAATTCTACGAAAAATTTCGGAACTTTCCACAAGAAGTTGTAATTGAATTTAGGGAAAGCGATCTCTAACCATTTTGAAAAAATTCGATAAACTTTTATAAAAATTTCCGAATTTCTAAATGAATTTTGTAAACTGAAAACATGCAAACCAATTTCAAAAACGTTTTCGAGAAATACGAAGATTCGCAAAAATTTCACGAAAATAGCGAATTGTTTTTATATAGTGTTTTCTGAAGTTTTTTGAGCATGTAGTTTTGTTACCCAGATCAACTTTAGTATAACAAAGTATAAGCTATAGGTCATTCAACTTTTCATTGATTTTTTAGAATTTTATTTCCAATGATATTTCGCCATTTCCTCCGTATAAAGAAAAAGTTGTTGGCATTCTATAGAGAAAAACTTTGAAAAACTTCAGAAAAAAAATTTCAAAAATCAAAACAACTTTTGAGAGACTTGTTACACTAAAAAATTCAGAAAACTCATAAAAAATTTAATTTTTTGCGAATTTTGGAAACTTTTTCGAAAACGCTTTTGAGCTTATTTGCATAGTTTAAGTTACAAAGTTCATAGAATTTTTTTCTAAATTATGGAAAATAAAAAATTTTATCAAAATTTTCTGCTGGTATTAATTTTTCTTTGGAAGATTTGAAAAAGCACGACGCACATTTTACAGCACACACTTTTTTCAATGAATACTAAAACAATCAACACATTCACTTTTACACTCACCAATGCTCTGGCGTAAACTAATGATCGTTTGAGCAAAATAATGCATCGAGGACATTATATTAGTAAAGCCATAGACGATCAATAATAAAAATTGATAGCGTCCATAATTGCCGCACTTTAGTAAAAGCGTATCAAAATCCATTTTTAATTGTGTTTATTAATAAATTGTTGTTGTTGAAAATTAAAATAATTTTCATACTATTTTTATTTGGTTTGTACAACTTTTAAAGTAATTTGTTGTTTTTTTTATTTAGTAAAAGAAGACCGCTCCTTAGCACTTTATTTATAAAAACAAAAATTAGAACACTTAAAATCATTAAAAAAATATTCATAATATAAATTTGCCCACATGTTAAATAAAAAGTTGCCACAACCGCGTTTAATGAGTTTTGATTATGCACAGTTTGAGTTTGTTATGATTATGGCTAAATTTTTGGGTGTGAAGACACTTCAGACCAGCAAACGTTTGATTGGCTATGCCGAAATCTTCTCAATCCAGCAACTCAGCTCTAATTAATTAACAAATATTTTAGTATCAACTCGCGCGCATTATTTATAGTAGATATGTATATCAATAATTTATATATTGGCGCTATTATACGAGAGTAATGTGTTTGGTTATCACACCATAGGTATCAGATTCATATACTGAGACAATGAAATACTACCGAAATAGTTTCACCCTGACGTATTAGGCCAATCCTCTGATTGTACTACTGCATGAGAAAATTCTCGTCCAAAATGTTTTCCATGTAATTCGGTGACGACATATGTACAAACGTTAGATCCCACCAATTTTTTTAAACTAAATTACACTACAAAATTTATAAGAAGCTCGGCCCTAATCCTGTATTAGTACAATGCGTGTTTAGATTTTAAAAATTTAATTCACTCTATCAAAGTTGAACTGCTTACAACCTAAAATGATACAAATTAATATTCATACTCGTTTGAATGTGTGATATGAGCATAAAGAGCATTTGGCATAGAAATTGGCATATATCTCAATATATACAAAGTTATCCCAGCACTTACACAGGTGTTAGAATGAACAATCAAAGTTTATCATGATTTTTAATAAGTGAGATTTGTAATCCAAATTGCGCAAGTTTTATGCGAGTGTGTGTGGATAGATACCCTGCTGCTAAACTGTCTCTTATTGAACAAGTTCAAACTAGTACGAATGTAACAAGTAAGACGCCAGGCAACAGTGTCATAAAAGTAAAAGGTTGCTTAATAAATGCTGGATAATTTGTTTAACGACGCCATACGACAACAACATCAATAAACAAGTAAGGGCTGGACTGTCTTCGGCTGTGCCAAAGACTTCATACTTTTCATGAAATGGGGCTGAAAAATAACTATATCCCATTCGTAACATCCAAATAATCGGTTGTACAAGATATGAAATATATAGTGACAGATGTACATACCTAAGCGATTTTTAAGATAAATATAAAATAAACAAGTAAGGAAGTCTAAGTTGCGTGGTGAACCGAACATTACATACCCAGCTGCACACCTGAAATGCTGTTGTTGTTTGTTTTGTGTGATAAGTGGTGTTACAAGGGTGCGCAATAATACATGTACATATGGTCTATTTCTGAACTAATTTTTTTTCGAGTTATGGCTCCCGTAACGTAGAAAATTGCTTGTTCGTAAATGGGTCGGTGCCACGCCCATTTTTTTAAATTTGAAGTTTTTCCTATTTATTGTTATAATCACTTGAGAAATGAAATACCATTGATATATAGCTCGTTTTTGCAAAGATATAGCTTATTTTATTCGTCCACGACCCTTTTAAAATTGTTTTTATATAAAAGTGGGCGTGGTCCTTAACAATTTCCGTAATTTTTCTTCAAAACGTTTCCTTATAGTAAAGGCAACCTCGACTACCGAATTTTGTTACGATAGGTCTAACGATTTTTGATTTTATGATTACAATAGTTTTGTAACGCCCATTTAAAAAATCGTTTCAAATTTTTATCAAGAGTCTCAATGTTCCAGTCCACACTAACAAATTTCAACATTCTAGGTATATTATTTATTAAATAATCAGATTTATGTTTTCCAAAATGTTATATATATAAACAGTGGGCGTGGTTATCATCAGATTTCATTTTCAATACCATATCTATTCTGGGTCCAGATAAGCTCCTGTGTACCGAATTTGGTGAAGATATCTCAATATTTACTCAAGGTTATCGTTTCGTTAACGGGGAGCCGTACGGACGGCGAACGGACACGGCTCAATCTTTTTTTTCGATATTGATGATTTTGATATATATGGAAGTCTATATCTATCTCGATTCCTTATTCCTGTACACCAACCGTTATCCAATCAAGTTCTATACACATATGTGTACAAGTATAGCTGGGTTATGGTGTGTAATTTGTGTGGGGATGATAAGTTTAACGTTTTTTGTGTTCTGCATGTAAAATCCTATGACCACGAACCACTTATTTCAATAACATATGACGTAAGCTTAGTATTTGTGAATTTGATGCTTCTAGCCGTAAAAAAGGGGGAGAAATGACAGTTTATATGGGATATACACTGTATATCCACCGATCTCTATGATTTTTTCAGACAACAATATATGCTACATACGTAGTATTTGGTAAATTTGAAGCTTATAGCTGTTAAAATGGGGCAGAAATTTGCGAAAAGTTTCTTATCTGAACAACCGGTTGTATGAGATATATACTATATATACCACCGATCTCTATGATTTTTTCAGACAACAATATATGTTATATACGTAAGCATTTTGGGCAAATTTGAAGCTATCTAGCTGTATCAAAATGGGGCAGAAATTTGCGAGAAGTTTCTTAGTCTGAACATCTTGTTGTAATGAGATATATATACTTATTATATGAGCCAGCGCGAGCCAACTTGGTGTGTTGAGCGTGCTGTGATTCACCAGGGCCTACCACACCGAAGATAAAGCACCCCTGGGATTCGAACTAGCCACAATTTAACAAGCAACAAAAACAAAGGAAGGAGAGGAAGCAAAACAGCGAAGAGGATTTTATGAATCTCAGGGTTTTTCAATTGAAGAAAATTTTTTTCTAGGAATGCGAAGCGGGGTGTGGCGCATGCCCTAAACGGCATGTGTTTGGACAAGGGCTCCATGTGGTCATTTCTCATGGGACCAATGAAAACTCGGCGGGTGTGGGGTTTTTGTGGAAAGTCATTGAAACGTCATCTGC
>JARSSU010033099.1:0-21662 GCA_029619165.1 Eurosta solidaginis
TCATTAACAACGGTTTAAGAGAGTTTAATTCGTGTTGCATCTCTTGTTTACGATTCAATTCGGGCTAAACAAATTTTGAATTAATCGAGTAGCAACTTAGCTTTGATTGAAAATCGACTAGCTGGTATCGATTTCAACATACCATGCAATCTACTAGTCATTAAAAAAAATCATACACTCAATTTTTCTGCCATAAAAAAAACTAAAAAACGTGAATTGTTTGTTGCATAGTGAGTTTCCGGAGGAATTGCTGGGTATGAAATGCTTTTCTAGTTCCTCAGCAGCGAGGGCTTATAATAACTTCAAAACGAATCGCAGAACTCATTGAAAGTTTCCAAAAAAACTACCTGTCGCTAATCGAATGCAAACAGCTAGTTGATTAGGCACAACTTTGCTAATCGACTAATCGATTCTTCGAATATTCGATTATTAAGAGCTCTAAGGTCCACATCAATCCTCAGTTCCGTGTTCATATCTATTCTGATTTCCATCATTATTCCTTCCCATTTCCATTTACACCCACATTTCTGTCCCCACTCCATCTCCATTTCCATACCCACCCTTCCCTGTTCCCTTCCCATTCCTATCCACACCCTCATCTTTCTATCCATTTTTAATATCATCTAAATTTCAATCCATCTCCCTCTCTATCAAAGTCACACTCTCTATGATTGTCTATCCTCATCTCCACCTGCATCTCACCTCCATCCAAATCTTCGTCTCCGTCCCCCACCCCTTTATATGACCAAACACAGACCTTCTGATAGCAGTCATTAAAAACTCCGTAGATTAAGTAGTAACCGCAAAAACAACCACGGAAATGTATGAAAACCTCTACCAAAGTAAGTCGTACCTCTACAACTTTTGCTCCCATTGGCGGTTTTCGAGCGAGAATACTTTATACATTCATTTTACACGACCTAGTCTTGGATTTCATTCCACATTCACCTTTTTAAGCATACCCGGGCACGGTATTAAACAAGTACTTGACACGATTAACCTTCTGGCGGGACAGGGCCTACATGTTTTAGCTTTATGAAAAGCTTTTCAGGGCAGAAATACACCTGGAGTGTTTGTCAAACTATTACCCAAGGTGCGAACCCCTTAGAAACACGTTTGTCTAATTGAAACATCTTTTTTTCTAAATTTTTGATGTTGTTTTGCCCGGACTTGAACCCAGGACCTCTGGCGTAGTAGGCGGAACCCGCTGCCACTACACCACGGTGGCCGCCGGGTATGTTATTACTCGAGTAAAACCCGGGCATACCGTTGTTTTTTTGGTGTTCTTTTGCGGTTTCCCATAAATAAGTACTGTGAGGCGCGATAGCCTCGGTGAGATTTCAAGCCAAGCTTCTCTCCAATTTGCGTTCTGCCCTTTTTAATTTTTCCAGCAAATTGGTGGAACTGGACCTACATGTTTTATGCCGACTCCGTACGGCATCTGCAAGGCAGATGAGTTTCACTAAGAAACTTTTCATGGCAGAAATACACTTGAAGTGCTTGCCAAATCACTGCCGAGGGGCGGCCCTGCTAGTAAAACTTTCTTCTAATAGATAAAAACTTGGGTAGGCGGAGTACGCTACCACCGCACCACGGCGGCCGCCATACTCTAAATATATTGTAACGAATGTTAGCAGGCACTGAGCAATGCTATCGTCTCTAAGCCGATGCTAACCAGTGACGTGAATGCACATCAATAATTCAATCATTATGTATCTACATAAACGAATAAATAATTGCGTCTACACATATGTACGTATACGAGCAGCGGAGCGGCAATGCACAACACATGCATATATCTTATTTGAGTTGTCACAAGACGAGAGCAATAATTTGTGCACGTAGTTGTGGCTAGCGATTTTGTAGCCGAACTAACTAGTAACTTCTGGAAATCGAAGAGCCTAGAAGTATGCAGCGTGTACTATAAAAGCGGGGCAGGGCGAGTAGAAGGAATTCAGTTGATTGGTCATCATTGATTTGAGTGTCCAGCAGTTTGATTAAGACGATATCTAGTGAGCAATAGCAGTGTTATTTTGAATAGTAGAGTTCATTGAGCTATCAATCAGTGTGGTTATTAAGCAAGCTATTCGTTGCACAGTTTGTTATTGTGAAGTACTTTAATAAAGGCCATTTTGCATTATTACAAATTGGAGTTATTTATTCAACAGTTTAGTGATTCGAACTTAGCAGAGGATTGCAAATAAGAGGATTTGCAGAAAATTCGTTACAATTGGTGTCAGAAGAGGAATTGTTGAATAAATTCCAAAGGACCACAAGGACATGGCAAAGTGCAGTGAATTGAAGATCCAGCAACTAAAGAAGGAGTTGGAGACCCGTGGATTGAATACAAGCGGCGTTAAACTTGAACTTCAGGCACGGCTACGAGAGGCAATGGAAGCAGAAGGAATTGATGTGGAAGAGCATGTCTTTCATCTGATAGCGAGGAGACAACAAAAATTGAAGAGAAAAACGAAACATCGCAGACGGTTACCAGTACAGACTTGACATGATTTTAGCTGCAATATCTGCTCAAACATCGACAGTGTCATCTCAACTGGCAGAACAGCAAACATATATGGAATCGCAGGAGAACCGAATAACATCGAAGATTGAAGCACAGGAAAACAAAAATTTCTTCACAACTTGAAGAACAGAAGACGTATATGGTATCCCAACTGGAGTCGCAGGAAACCCGTATAACATCCAAGATGGAAACGCAATTGGAAGAACAGAAGACATATATGGCATCCCAACTGGAATAGCAGGAGACACGCATAACATCAAAGATGGAAGAACAAGAAGAGCGCTTATCATTACAGGTGGCACAAATGTCTTCACAGTTAGAAGCACAGGAAGCAAGGGTAACATCAAAGCTGGAAGCGCAGAATGCAAAAATCGCTCAATTTCAGGCAGAAGTCGATGATTTGAAGGGTCGTATGGAGCAGTTACAATTAAATCATCCAGCAGTTTCAGCGAGTAATCCAAGGTAAAAAACACCATCCTTTGACGGTTCTGTTCCTTTCCAGGTCTTTAAGCTACAGTTTGAGAAGACCGCAGCAGTGAACAACTGGAATGTGGAAGATAAAGTTGCCGCGCTCTTCGTAGCATTGAAAGGACCAGCTGCCGAAATCTTACAGACTATTCCAGAGTACGAACGGAACAGTTATGACGCATTGATGGCTGCTGTAGAAGGGCGATACGGAAGCGAACACAGGAAACAGATATTTCAAATAGAATTGCAAAACCGCTACCAAAAAGCTAACGAGACTTTGCAGGAGTTTGCTTCTGACATTGAAAGATTGGCTCATCTTGCAAATGCGGATGCACCCGTGGAATACACGGAAAGAGTGAAGATTCAGAGCTTTATAAATGGCATGCGGGACGTCGAAACGAAGCGAGCCACATACGCGAACCCAAAGCAAACATTTTCTGAAACGGTATCCCATGCATTGACTCAGGAAACGGCGTCATTATTGAGTAAACCAGCATACAAAGCTCATCGTGTGGAAGTAGAAAGGCCAGAGTGGGTAGATACAATTTTGGAAGCTCTGAAGGGATCACAACAGAAAAATGCCGGAGTTATGAAATGTTTCAAGTGCGGCAACCCAGGTCATATTGCACGACATTGCAGCACCGGTCCTAATGGTTCCAATAATGTGGGTGGCCGTAAACGCAAAGCTGGCGGAAATGAGCAAGAACGTGTCGGATGTAAAGAACGAAAACTTGCCCCGGCTATTGAATGTCCTGTGATATCTGTGTCGCAGATTGGAAGGAAATCAAGCAGTCTTACCATCAGAGGGAATGTGGATGGTAAAGAGCGTGTACTGACTGTAGATACGGGGGCATCTCATTCCTTGATTCGATCTGATTTGGTCTACAGGAGAGTAAAGTCATTACCTGGAGCAAGGTTGCGTACGGTCACAGGCGAGTATAATCAAGTCCAAGGCGAAGTGGTATGTGAGGTATTAATTGGAAAAGTCATGGTTCTACACAAATTCGTTGTGGCGGAGATCGTTGATGAAGTCATATTGGGAGTGGAATTCTTGGTTGACCATGACGTCAGGATCGATATGCGGAGAAAAATTATGCGCTATAAGAACCAGGACATACCACTTAACTTTAGTTTGGAAAAAGGTTTCAGCAGTAATCGAGTACTGGTGGAGAAAAGTCGACAAAGGCCACGAAAGTCAAAGGTAAAGGTTGATGAAACGAATGGGCCAAACAAAGCGAAATCAAAAGTACCTGCGAGAAAAACACCGGCATTGACAAACCCTAATGGACGCACTAAAACGACTGCAAGAATTTTGCAGGAAGCATGCAAGGGTGGTTTCAAGCCATCGCGCACTTCTTTTGGGAAACGGCGGAACGATACTGTCAAGCCAATCCGTCAAGCGCAAGCTCTGCGAAGTAGTTCATTGGTCAAACAACAGAGTGCGAGGAAACGACTAAGGATAATGAGTAGTAAGATCAAACGCAGGTACAATGAGAACAATAATTCGGAAGGGTTCTTGGAGGGAGATTTGGTACTGTTAAACAACCCTCACCGGCGGAAAGGTGTTCCAGCCAAAATTCGGTGCATGTGGGAAGGCCCGTACAAGGTTGTGAAGAAGATCAGTAATTCCATCTACCGCATACAAACCATTGGGAAACCACGAAATAGAAAGGTGGTTCATTTGGAGATGCTAGCGGCGTTTAGATCGAGAGATTTGTCTGATCGGGACGATCAGACTTAGGTGGAGGGCAGTGTAACGAATGTTAGCAGCACTGAGCAATGCTATCGTCTCTAAGCCGATGCTAACCAGTGACGTGAATGCACATCAATAATTCAATCATTATGTATCTACATAAACGAATACTTAGAGACGATAGCATTGCTCAGTGCTGCTAACATTCGTTACAATATGTTTAAGTCCCGTTTATAAGTGCGAGTGTAAGTTAACTGGCAACGTTTATCGATAGCTTAAACTCGCATTGAAAAGCCTCGCCATCTCTTGCAACGATGTGCCATTACATGGATATTTATGTAATATTGCGCTGACCTCTTATTAGTTTAAGCATTGAAAGGGAAGTGTTAATGAACTTTCGAGATTATTTTCCGAATCATTCGAAACTCTTTTCCAGCAAATCCGCAAAAATTTCGAAACTCTTCGAAATAACTTTTAAACCATTCCGGGGTCTATAATTTCAAAAGCATATCGGGACTGTGAATCATTTTGAAACCATTTCGGAATTGTGGTTGAGATAATTTCGGGAAAAGTATCAGTTTCCAAAAAAAGTCGGTTTTGAAAATTTAAGTTGTACCGAAAATTTACCCAGTTTAGGAAAAGTGGCTGGTTCGGGATAGTTTCCGGTTCCAAAAAAGTACCTGATTCTAAAAAAAAATAACTGGCCCGGAAACAACCTGGGTTGAAAATGTATTCGGTTCCGAAAACTGGGAAAAATCGAACGGATGCCATAATATTGGAAAAAGCAAAAGAAAAAACCTGGAATCGCTACTGATGGTCCAATTGGCGAAAAGAAAAAACGACCAGGGTCATGCGTCCTAATGGTAAATTTGCAAAAATGCAATGGACGTTCTATTTGAATAAGCAAGCGTCCCATTAGTAGTGAAAATAGATATATCAAGGTCCAAGAGCCACCAGACCTGCTAGTTTTGGCCGTGAGCCAATTTTCCTATACAGGCCGCTGAAGGTGCGTAAAAATTAAACTTAACCTTTAAATACATTTTTAATACCTCTTTTTTTTCCTAAAGTAATGTGCTGATTTAACTATTTCAATGAGGTTGAAAAAGCTTGTTTTGAAAAAACTGTCAAAACAATTTGTGATTTGCCACTCGAGTGTTTAATAAGAAAAATAACTATCGTAATTCATATCTATTTAATAAAACTAATTTAAATACCACTTTATGTAAGGCCCATATTCTTATTATTAGATGTATAGAACAGTATTAGCTTTGTCCCACCCGTTACAAAAAAAAATTAAACTTATTATTCCAGATTTTGAAATTCGTTCTCTTATTTCCTATTTGTTATACAATGTTAGAAACTCCTTTGAAAAATATTCAACAATTCAGGTTAGACCTCATCATTATCTACCATATATGTATGTATATAAAAATCACCACTGATACAGCGCCCTGCACCGGAAAATTGATCCACGGCTCAGACTAGCGGGTGTGCATACATACATTCATAGTTTACACTAACACTACTCTTTTTTTGACACTGGTCTTTATTTAGATTACTTTGGGAGAAGTACAATTATACTTCACAACCAATAGCGTCTTTAAATAAAAACTGAATACTACTGTGTTTTGTTGTTGCGATTATTTACTAACAGTCTAGTGATGTTAACATTCGCCACAGTATTTTTTTTAATCGGGGTATTAGATAGCATCGGTAGAGTTTGGGCTACAAAACTGGGATATATTATCCCATTGGTGTACAAAAATAGGACTTCAGATTTTATATTTGAATAAATGATAGGTACTGCTACACAATTGAAGAAAATTTACTCAGACAATTCACAAGCTGTAGTATGCAAGGTATGTGCTATGATCTTAAACCTGTCATGTGTGTTTTGTTGTTATTGCTCATATAAGATTTTTGTAAAAAAAGTACAATTCAGCGGCCTATGTACATATGTATATCGGGCTTGATACATAAGTTATTGTCAAAAAAATTATTTATTAATTTTTAAAATTTCAAAGAATTTTCGTAACAAAATGTAAATGAAACAACGAAAAACAGGGAAGATAGCAATAAAAGTATTAGCTGATGGCTCTTCTTACGGACGTATTTAAATAAAACATACAACTCTTTGTAGTGTGCATAAAAAAATACGGTAATTCTTTACTTTAGCTCACTCGTCCAAAAATATGGGGAGAGGTGTCAAAAGACGCGTTTTGATCCCAGGGCCACGAATCCCAAAGCGGAATTCAAAATTTTATTTCTGTCAAAATATATTTCCAAAAAAAAACGAAAAATGGTCCGGAGCGCTCCGAAACCGGGGGTGGGATCCATAGTATTTTTGCGCAGAACACCTATCTACATTGGCGGCCTTTGGCCGCGCTTATAAAAAATTACCCTGAGTGAGTCCAACACCGGTTTGGAGACCAAAACTATATCCGCGCAAAACACTTTTACCCACAGTTTTTCTTGCGGGTACGACAAAATCATGAAGATTACAACAACCACATGAAAATTTTCAATTTTGTTTGCAAATATCTCCGAAAAGAAAAAAAATTCCAATTGGCGCTTTCGGATTCGTGATCCTGAGTTCATAACGCGTCTTTTGACACCTCTCCCGATATTTTTGGACGAGTTTTAGCAGTTGTGAGCTAAAGTAAAGAATTACCAAAAATACTCCGAATACGATACCTTGTGAATTGCCTAACTATTTCGAAATGTTCAAAAAGGTCAAAGTGCATTAAATAATAGAGAAAAGTTATTAAGAATTACTGTCACCTCTCACTCATAACGGCGAAGAAAATCATATAGCGAATTACTGTTTGAAGTGGCTGTTGTCTTATATTCTGAGCTTTCTCATTCTCATTTTAATTACACCTTGATCTAGTGTTTTTGGTTTGTTAAAAAAAAATTTAAGAAGATCGAATCTTTTTAAGTTACCTCCGTACGTCGCTGTGAATACTTGGGTAGATATTTGTGGACAATTTGACATAATCAAACAAACATGCAATGAGCGGAGAATTGTTGCCCTTGGCACTTTTAGCAACCAATAACCTGCACCGGTTTGCCCAAAGCCGTTTATTAACAGGTTCATTCTCAACGAGTGCGTATAAAATTCAGACAAGAAAATGTAAAAAAAAATCATTTCTGCAGCCCATTTCAGTTAAAATTCTGCCAATAGCCGAATTCTTATTATGCATGCATGTGGATATATATGTATGAGTGTTTTCTCAATAGAGCTGGATTTCGATTCGATTCTTAATCGATTTAATAGATCTTTTTAAGAAATGAATAATCGATTTTCTTTTTAGAATGGTTCGATTTTTTTAGCCTTTGAAGTTTTGATCATCTTTCAGCAACTGTGCCTACTTCATATTTATTAAAAAAAACGTGCAGAAAATATACTTATTTGTTGTAATTTTTTTATAAATTTAGCTTTATTGGCGCATATTCACAGACCAAATAAAATAGCATTTAAATTTTCAAAAAGCTCGAATTTTTTAAAAACCATGAACTATGACTACGCCATTGTAATGGTGGCTATGAGTAAAAGGAGAAATATGAAGAAATTTAACATCGCCAACAATTGGCGCTTAGCCACCTAGGAGATTTTGGCATTGCAGTTGCGCAAGTCAGCCTAGCTATCCCGGCTTCAACATAACTGACACCAATTGCGGGCACCAAGGGCGATCAAGTTTTCGGCGGAGGTCTTCCGCTTCGTCTGTTTCCAAATCGCTCCCGAGATGGTCGGGCTAGCACCTTAATGGTGCTGTGTAACCGGAGCGTACCGGATCTGTATCCGGCAAAAGACCAGCACGTCGATAACACTCCCCAAAGTATTCGGATAGAAACAACAACAACAACGGAGATGGCCATAATTCATCGACATGACTTTTCTCTTGAAAAGGGCCATTCCATCGATTCTCGATACCGCAACTATGATGAGAGATAAATAGAGGGTTATAGCTAAAAGTTGTTCTCCTTGTGATTTCTAAGCTAACATGGCAGAGAATGCAGAACTAACTGAAGAAATGTCTGCGCACAAAATTGGAGTATGTGGAAAAAAACACAGAAAGCGTGATATTTAGGTATCGAATACACTATCAATCTCACTCCGATGGGAGGAACAAGTGAATAACCCTGTGGTACTCCTTGATGTTGCCAAAGAGCCTCAGTCAACGAAACGAGAAAGAAACTGGCGAGATTTTTTAGCGGTACAACCTTGGTAAACAATTGAGCAGCAATCAACTATTTTCAGCTCGATTTAATCGATTAAATCTATTTTTTTTGGGAATCGAATCGAAAAAATCGAATCGAATCCAGCTCTATTTCTCAACACAATTATTTCACCGAAGCCAGGTGACGTAATTGTTTTACTAAAAATTGATGAGAAGCGTTGCAAGTGTTTATTTTCATTGTCACTTTCGATGAAATATTCACATACCGTGGCTCACAAAAGTATTTGCGTGGTATAATGTGTGCACAAATTTCGAATACCTTACAAGTTAGGTAGACATATGTACCTACGTATTTCATTTTTCAGATGGGTATTATCACTATATATTTACTAAATATCTCGTATAAACAGAAAGTATAATTTTATCCCGTTAGATTCCTACATCAAGAAAACACAAAGTATTTTATATATTGCTTTGAAAACCGGCCAAAGCTGCAATTTGTTTGTTATTCTATGTTTTGTTACATTGGTGGCTATAAATGCGTATTATCAGTATTTCTCATGAATAGATGCATTTGATTTTATATTCCGCTCCTGAGAACACCAAAAATTCCAAAAGGTAAAGGACTACATCTGATAAAAAATATATTTTACAACTGCATAGTGAAGCTAAAACTGTTAAGTATATCAGTGAAATGCTTACTCGATGTCGCCCAAGGGCCAGTCGACCAAAATGGTTGACGGTGAAAGAAGAATGTCAAATTTAAGAGAAAACCGTGAACATTGTTTACTATATAGTTTGGCAACTTAAATAGAGGTTATGTTGCGAATAGAGTGGAAGGCAGTGGACTAGGCAGTCGAATGTCATATAATGAAGGAATGGTGCTCGGAGTTTTTTCAGAGTTAAAAAAAAATGATAAAAGCTTTAATAAAAATAAAACTATAATTTTAATAACAACAAAAACAAGGCGTTTATATATATATATATATATTCTATATACATAAATTCGTAAGGATTATCTCACTTTAAAATTTGAGTTAAATAATCTAAAGTTGTTTTTGAAACTGAGTCGAGAACTGTGCGTGTGAATTTGCGAATTTTCACCGATCAGCTGTTAGTTGCGCTACTTGGTAAAATTTACAATGACCGTGAAAGTCCTTATACATCGGCTCCGAAAATCAACACGAAGTTTCAAACTATACTACAAACCCAAGTATCGGTCGAAACAGTTCTAAGTGTGCATATAAACAATGATATTCAAGAATGAGTACCAAGCAAAAGGTCTTTAATTTCAAAAGCTAATAAAGATAAAAGGGGGACTCATGTAACCGTATAAATGCGTTATAAAGTGTGTAAACATATAAATTTATCTAGTGCATAAACGAGCTGTCAAATTTTGTATGAAAAATCATTTACACAATTTGTGTAAATTTACGCGCACATTTCATTGTGTAATCGCGGTAAACTCAAAGGAATCCAACCTTTCAGACATTACAGCAGGCAGCTTTTCATCAGAAATCTCCACCATCAGCAAGTAAAGGCGTTTTAGTTTTGATTTTTCACTCAGCCATGTCCGACCGTCCGTCTGTATGTGATCACGATAACTTTAGTAAATATTGAGATATCTTATTGAAATTCGGCATATGGGTTCCTTGGCACTCATCTCCCATCGATATTAAAATAAGCGAAATCGGAAGATAACCACGCCCCCTTATATATATATATATAATTTTGTAGAACACAAAAAACCTGACTATCAAGTAAGTAATACATCAGAATGTTGAAATTTGTTATATGGTCTGATATTAATACTCTTGATAAAAATTTGAAAATGGGCGGGGCACCATTTATTATAAATCACAAATCGAAACCCGTTAAACCTATCATATCAAAATTCGGTTGAGAGATTGCCTTTACTATAAGTAATGCTTCGAAGAAAAATTTACGAAATCGGCTAAGGTCCACGTCCAGTTTTATATAAAAGATTTAAAAGGGTCGTAGACTATAATAATAAGCTATATCTTAGCGGAAAATAGTTTTGTATCAATGGTGCTTCACTTACCAAGTTTTATTGTAAGAGGAAATTGGGAGACATTTTAATTCGATGAAGCATTACACAACATTTCTAGAGCCTCAAAATAGATCCCTCGTAACAAAATTCAAGGAAGCAATTTATCTGAAATGAGCTGTACAATTGTAACTCACTCTTAGTATATAATGTTCGGTTACACCCGAACTTAGACACCCTCACTTGTTCTATAAAAAATATGAGGCGCGATATAGGCCTAGCGTCTCTTCCAATTTGCGTCGTGCTCTTTTTAATTTTTGCCTACAAATTGGAGGGGCTGGCTCACATGTATTACGCCGACTACGAACGACATTTGCTAAGGTATATGAATTTACGCTGAGGAACTTTTTATGGCAAAAATGTACTTGAAATCACTGCCGAGGGCCAACCCCGCCTAGAAAACGTATTCTAATTGAGAAAACTTGTTTCCAAATTTTTGATGTTGCTTTGCCCGGGACTTGATGCCAGGACTTTCGGTGAGGTAGGCGGAGGACTTTACTCTCTATAGTATAAGGGAATATCCAAATTTGGAAACTGAATATCATTAAACCCAGGCTTGGACGTTCTGTCTTTCAACGAACTTTGGGTAACATTTAAACATTTTCCTATCCTCTGTGCCGTATTTTTCGATAGGATGCCAGTGATGTAGCTTTATTGATCTTTTAATGCTTAAACTTTAAACTGAATATGAAAATATTTCTGTAAATGAATATTTATGAACAATAATTGTACTTTTTTCTTCGCCAAATACATGGGAAAAAGCGGTCGACAATACAGATCTCCAATTTGTATTTTTCATTTTTATATAGAAAGTGGGGCGATATCAAGGAAAGATGTTTATAAATAATATCACAACATCTTCAACCGTTTGTGAAGTCGATGCAAAGATTTTTAAAGAATTGGAGCGGCCATAGTAGGCGTTGCTACGCGATTTTTTTTAAAGATTGTTGAATGCAGTTTTTAAGTCAACCTTACGAAGTTGGTCATATAAAATTTTAGCTTTATGAATGACGGAAATATCCCGTTAAATATTGAATTGTAACAGAATTTTATTTCGTTTTGAAATAATATGTTTTTACAAAAGTATTAGTCACGGTCAAAAGAAGTACTGTGTTAAAAGTTATTGCACAAAAAACTTGTGATGACCCCACGGAAAAATAGGCTGACGAATAGACCAATCAATTGATGAGCAATGCTAACTTACATATTTTTAGGTTGAGACTACAAATTTTTTCGGTTGACTTTAGTAGGATAACAAAAAAAAATCGCTATGCGCTACCACCAATAAAGTCGATAGTGGAAATCTGATTGCATAGGAATTTTTCAAATTTAAATCATTCCAATCCAAAAAAACACATTTCAACATATAATAAAATTCTAACAGGTCGATGTCTATTTAAGAAAAATGAATGAGAAGTATCCTTGTTATACCTCCAAGTCCAGTTCAACACTTTTTTGGATTTTTGTCCGTCTGTCTGTCTATATGTTTGTACTCACATCACTCAAGAACCACTGCACATAATGGAGTGCACCTATCACTGTTACATCAGCCGAGGACTAACTTACATGTAAGCATACATTTCAAACCCCTAGACCCCTAAGGTCTTGAAACCTACAACATGGACGCGGGTATTTGTCAAATGTTTTTGTGCATAATAGATATTGTAACGAATTTAGGGAAATCCCGCTTATTCCAAACCTTCTGCTAACGTTCGAATCGCTAAACTGTTGAATAAATAACTCTAATATTCAATAATGCAAAATGGTATCTATTAGACTAATTTGAGAGTACTTCACAATAACACTTACTAAAGTCTAGACCAGAGCCGGCCAAAAGTTGCACATTGTGCAATTTGAGTTCGTATTTTCACACAGACACTAACGATGTGCGATCACGATCGCTTGCTTTCGGTTGTCACTCACTAAAATCAACAGTGAATGCAAATGGAAAAGTCCATGCTACTTTTTGGGCACATAATAAAAACAATATGCTGCAAGGTTAAAGTGAATTTTAATACGTTTTAGTTAGTATTATTAAGTTCCTTTGAACATACATATTAATATTGACGATTTAAATATTAATAATTAATAATAATTAATTAATTAATAATAATAATAATTAATAATAATTAATTAATTATTAATAAATATTGACAATTTAATATAAGTAACTTTTTATACGTTCTACTTAGTTTTATTAATTTTTATACATTTTTTTTATTGAATAACCTTATGTTTTGAAAACATATATTTCTATCTTTACATTTACTTTGTTTTATAGTTCTTTCTTAATGAAAAAGTGATTTTTTAAAGTAAATTTTGCATTGAAGAAACACCATGCCTTCTTTTATAAAAAGTTTTATCTGGCTAGCTCGACCTCCGCGTTCTTAGTAATATGAATATAAGTAAATATTGTTAGGATTAGCTAGAAATAAAATAACCAGTCTTTTTAATTTCGAACTTCACAGTCCGCATTTTCTTTTAGCACACTGTGGGGAGTTGTCACTCAATTTTTACACACACTTATGCAATTGTTTTAGTATTTGTGTGGCCGGCTCGGGTCCAGTGTTGCCAGGTGATGACAAAACAAGAAGCTAGATTGGCAAAAAGAAAAGGTTAGAAAAAGCTAAATTTAGAAAAAAAGGAAGCTAAAAAACGGCCAGAAATTTTTTTGGTTAATTCATAAAATTTTTTTTATATTTTAGTTTACACATTTGTAAATAAAAACTTATAAACATAACTTAAACATAACTTCTTGTTTCAAAACATATCAGGCACATTTTCCTTTACTAGCACATGGAATTACTTTAAATGATTGCATATGTGTATATACATAAAAAAATATTACAAACTAATTATTTATATAAAATATTCCCCGCCTGAAGAATCAGAAGAGCTTAAGTCTGCGTATAAAGTTTGGCTATTTACCATAAATATGAGATCATCGGTAATTTCAAAATCCTTACAACATTTAGATAACCGTTTTAACGAGCACTTAATATTAAGCAGCGCATTAAGCACTTTAATTTTTAGTTTTTTCCTTAATTTAGTTTTCAGAATTTTCATGCCACTAAAAATTCTTTCAACCTCCGCGTTACTGAGTGGTAATACTAAAAAACTAAATATGATTTCGACAAGTTCTAAAATAGGAGGTTCGTTTAATGCATTTTTATGTTCTCGGACTTCCGACCAAAATTCCAAGGTGGAGTGTACATTTTTCCATTGTATTGTTATAAGTTTTCGCCACTGCAGCTCTATTAATGCTATTTGACTTGAAGAATAACTACACTTCTCTTTTTCAAAGTAAGAAAATACATCTGGCTTCGAAACTTTCAACGAATTTTCAGCAGAAAAAGAATTAATCTTTTGTAGAGAACTCATATTATTAGGTATTAGGTGTCCACAGGAACTATTGAAATTATTTTATTTTAGAAATTATTAAAAATACATTCGGAGTAAAAAAGGCTAGAAAAAAGTCACGAAGCTAAACCCAAAATTTCGAGGCTAAAGGCAAAAAAAAATGCTAAATCTAGCCTCGAAAAGGCTAACCTGGCAACACTGCTCGGGTCTAGACGTTTCGCCTTCTAGAACTGCTGTATCTCCTGCTTGGTAATTGAGCTACATACATATATGCGTGTGTATGTGTGAGTAACAGCTTCGGCTGATGACTACATCTGTGTGTGTGAGGTATCTCTTCGTTGCCTTGTACATAAGTGTGGCTAGCTTTAATGAGTGTGGACATGTACATAAGAGTGGCTGCTTCATGTTTTTGTTCTTGCGTGATTATTAACTAGCCTAGTGATGTCAACAATCGCCACAATATCTAACTGAAGCTGCAGATGAGTGAGAGATGAGAGGTTCGACAAAAATGTTTGATTTTTAAGATAATTCAACCCGATTCCGATATATGTATATGCTAAAATGTAGATCAATATTATCTATATATGTGTGTATAATACAAAAATTAATTGGTGTGCGTTAGACTCGCTAAAACTTAAAGCTTGACCGATTTCGATCATGTTTTTTTTACTTCGTAAGCAATAAGAATATATAAAGAGATGGCCAAGCATAAGAAGAAACATGGAGGTAGACGAGGAAGGTATCGAGGGAGAAGAGAGGTCGCTTTATTAGAACCTCGGAAATAGAAAATCCTTCGGTAATGCATTTAGTAATAACATTTGAAGAACGGACATTAGCATATTTTAATCATTAAAACTTAAGAGAATATTTAAGAAATCTTAGCCGTAACACGCGTTTGGATTATTAAAATCTAGGTTAAGAAGACAGGTTGAACTTCTTTTTTAACGACGTTTCGTCATACGTCTACCATAAACAGACCGCAATTTCGAAATGTGGATTGTGTGTGAATATTCAACGATTAGATCTCAAGTTGTTGTTGTTTTATTAACGACAAAGACACTCCAAGGATTTGGGGTCGATGTTGATGGTCCTTTGTCGGATATAGATCCGGCACGTTCCGGTAACAAAGCACCATTAAAGTACAGGCCCGACCATCTCGGAAACGATTGATATGACCACATCAAACCTTCTAGGCCACACCCCCTCCCACACCCTAGTTCCATGAGGAACTTGGGGTCGCCAGAGCCTCGCCTGCTAAATATGTGTATGATACATTCATATTTGTAACAGATACCCCTCGCATTGGTGAGGTTGAGAATTGGGTTGCGGAAGCTTTGTACTGCGTTTATCAACCCCTTGAATCCCGTTTAAATCCCAAGTAGAACTAGTTAGTGGCTCTGCCAGATAATCAAAATAAGAAAAGTTAATAGAGAGGCAGTAGCTTACGTAACTGAGCACGTCTTAAATGGGCATTACCTTAAAATATCATCATCATCATCATTTATTTAAGAGTTCGTTATTAGTACAGTAAGATAACATAACCTTTTATCGTACAACACAAAATTATTACAAGTCAAGTGAATCGTATTCATTTATAAATATACATACATATAATTAATTTAACAAAGTTTTAAACAGAATAAATAGCTTAAGTATAAAAAGCATAGAAAAAGGAAGGTAAGAAGTCAGTAGAGCATTATGGTGATAGTTGGTTTATGTTTTATTAGAAAAAAAACTATAAAGAACACGTCTATAGTTGTTTTGGTTTAAAGAGTTTCTCACATTAGACGGTATTTAGTTCCAGAGATGTATGGTGTTGACGAGGAACAGCCTAGCCGATGCCGCATAATTAAAACTGGGTATGTTCAGAGTACATGGCCTGGTGGACCTATTAAACGCAAGTTTGTCCATACTTCGTTAAGATTAGTCTGAATAAAAATATGCAACTCCTTGCCCTTTGATACTCAGTTATGTGGCAACTAATAGACAAGATCTCCATGCAGATACATGGTCAAATTTGTGCAAGCCATACACATACCGAGTGACGTGGTTGAAAGCAACCTCCATTTTATGGGCAGAGCTCGAGTCTAATGCATTGTATACCAACTCTGAGTATGTTATGATTGGCATAATGAGCTGTATGGCTAGCTTTCTCCTAATTGGAAAGGGAGTGTAGGGCGCGGACTGCCTCAGATTACGCAAAGTGCCATAAACTTTACCCATCACGGCGTTAATATGGTCGCTGCCATTAAGACTGGAATTAATCACTATACCAAGATTCTTTACTTTATTGACGGTCTTCACGTTAGAGTTGCCAATAATTATTGCAGGTATTTGAAGGCTCGATATGTTTTTCTTAGCAATAGGTAACATGTATGATTTTGAAACATTGAGACATAGGCCATTGTCATTCGCCCAACATAATATGGATGACAAATCCCTATTTACTCGACAACATAAGTCACATATATCAGTAAACTCACTAGACAAATACAACTGAATATCGTCAGCGTACGCATGCACATTAACAAATTTACACACATTAAACACATCGTTTATAAAGAGACTAAATAGCAAAGGACCAAGTATAGACCCTTGAGGAACACCAGCTGTTAACTCCTTTGGCTGCGATACATCAGCACCGTTGCTCACGAATTGTGACCGGCCGAATAGGTAACTTTTTATCAAGTTGTGAGCGTTGTTACCGAATCTAAAGTATCGTTGCAACTTGTAACATAACAATGAATGGTTAACAGAGTCGAATGCCTTGGAAAAGTCGAGTAAGCATAGAAGCGTTAGTTGGCCTTTGTCAAAGGGCACACGTATGTCATCCAAAATTTTTATTAGGGCAGTTGAGCAGCTATGTCCAACTCTGAATCCGGACTGACACGGAGATAATAAGTTATGTTTAAGTATGTGTGTGCCAATTTGCTCCGCTAGTAAACCTTCGAATGCTTTAGACAAAATTGGTAAAATGCGTATAGGTCTAAAGTCTCCCGGAGAGTTTGCCTTCCTATTTTTAGGATGAGGTAGAACCTTGGCCACTTTCCATACATCCGGAAAGCATGAGGTTGTAATAGAGTGATTGATGATATGAGTTATTGTCCCTATTACGAACGGAAGAATAATTTTCAAAAATTTGATAGGGATTTCATCCACTCCTATATCCTTGGTTTTAGTTTTGAGGATGCACCTTATGACATCAACTTCTGTCACCGCAGAGAACTCAAGCCTCTCCCCCGAATTACATGCAGGTACACAATACAGGGAATTCACAGGACTTAAACTACACATAGGACCACTAAGAAATGCATTATTAAAGACATCTGAATTCAAGGAGCATTCGGAAATGGCCTAACCACAAACACGCAAACTTTTTAAATTTCGCCACAAAACACTGGGTGGAAGATCTGAACCCAAACGTGACGAGTGGAACTTGCACTTTTCCATTTTAATAATCTTTGTGGCTATATTTCGCGTATATTTATAAAAGTCCCAGTCTGATTCCCGCCTTTTCTTTTTCCAAATGGAATAGGCCTTATTCCTCGTTTTAATTGCATCTATCACTTTCCTGTTAAACCAGGGGCATGTTAAGGACTTAACCTCTCGAGTGCGCATGGGACATGATTCTCAAGTGCATCAGTTATTTTGTTGTTAAGAAACCCCAGCTTCTCATTTACGGTTGGAAGACGCCAACATTCACACCAATCGACACTAGACAAATGGGAGAAAAGAGCGTTTTGGTCAAGTGAGCGGTAATCTCTATAACTATATGTAGTTCCTATGCTAGGTAGGTCAAATTTGAGGTCAAGTGAACAAAATATAAGATCATGGTCTGAAATAAACGATAACTGGTCAAATTTTAGGACAATTGTAGGGTCAGCGATAATAAAATAGTCCAACAGGCTAGGACTACAGTTATGAGCATATCTAGTAGGTACACTTGTGTCATAGAAGTTGTAGAATTTTTATACCAGGCATAACCATATTGTAACGAATTTGCTGCAAATTCCTCTTATTTGCCCTTTTGCTAGGTTCGTATCGCTAAACTGTTGAATAAATAATTCCAATATTGAATAATGGAAAAATGGCCTTTATTAAAATACTTACAATAAAACTCAAACTGTGCAACGAATAGCTTAATAACCAAACTGATAGCTCAAATGAAACTCCACTATTCAAAATAATACTGCTATTGCTCGCTAGATATCGTCTTAGTCGTAACTGCTTGACAACTCAAATCAAACTCAAACTCCTCGCCTTTACTGTCGCGCCTTTTATACTTTTTGATTTCTAATTGCATACTTCTAGGCTTTTCCATTCCAGAACTTACTAGTTAGTTTCGGCTACAAAATCGCCAGCCACAACTACGTGCACAAATTATTGCCCTCTCTTGTGACAACTCAGATAAGATATATGCATGTGTTTGTGCATTGCCGCTCCACTGCTCGTATACGTACATATGTGTAGACGCAATTATTTATTCGTTTATGTAGATACATAATGATTGAATTATTGATGTGAATGTTTGTAGTTTACAGTCTCTCGAGTACACATAGGCGTATAAGTAAATCCATCTGTGTGTGACATCTCTCTGGGCTGCCTTATATATGTGTATACTTGATTTGATTATTGACGTAAATACTGATTGGCATGGCCTTAGCATCGCCTTAGTGATGGTATAGCTTAGTGATGCCAATATCCGTGACAATATTTCCAAGCAATTATCTATTTAACGTCGCTGAGAGGAGTTTTACGTGATCGTATGCACGGACAACTGTAAATCACTTTCCCACCGGCAACTAGCTTCGAAAATTTCTTTTAAATTAGCAGCACCTATTTAATATACATATAAATGGTTTTAGACAGCCCAAAAAGAAGTAAAGAAATAAAACTCTGCATTAGCCAAATATCGGACAATTAAATACGAATATAATTTCACAGTGGCGCCTACGTTTGTTGTTTTTTAAGAGTATTTGATGTCTATCCTCAATTGACGTGAAGATCTCGATATGTCAAGGTTGAGAATACCCTGTTAATCGCATAAACAACGTAGGCACAAATTCTTAAGCGAATGCGTATATGTACATACATATATACTGTCACGGATATTAGCATCACTAATGCGGCAGTTACCCACCGACGTGTGCCGTACGTAAGGACGTTTGTCGTACGAAGCACGTTTGACCGAACTCTCAAGCCCGTAGGAATCAATGTGTGCGTCTGTGTACATGTACATAACATATTTGTGTGTGTATTGTTTACAGATAAGCACTGTTGCCATTGACCATTTTGCATGTATGCTTATGGAAAGATCAACTTTTTCCAATTTAATTTTTGATATTGTAAAAGGCCGGAATACATATGAAATAAGTATAAATAGATTAAATATTTATAATCAGCACTTTTACATAATTATTTCGAATTATTTCCACAATTTTTCAAACTTTAATTAGGCGTTTTTGCATAAAATTGCAAACGGTCAAAAATTAGCGCACAAAAGTTTACTAGGCAACTCTGTCTAGTGAGAAAGCGATCAGCTGACACGTTCTTACGGAAAAAATCAAAATTGTTTTTATTTCTACGTTCCGGGCTACGTACGTACGGGCGTTGCACGTCGGTGAGTTTTCGTTTACATTGCACACTCATAAGATAGGTCGTGTCAGCTGACACGTTTTTTCTACGTACGTTCGTGGGTAAGTGCCGCATAAGCTATACCATCACTAAGGCGATGCTAAGTGGTGTTTACGTCAATAATCAAATCATATATACACATATATAAGGCAGCCGAGATATGTCACACACAGATGCATTTACTTATACGCCTATGTGTGTGCGAGAGACTGTAAACACAAACTCACATATATCTGAGAGACGCTGAAAAGTAGAAAATTGTAAACAAGTAGAAACTATATGAGAACTATAAACACTCGAAATAGTTGGTAAGTTCTGGAAATAGAAGAGCCTAGATGTATGCAGCGTAAACTATAAAAGCGGCACAAGCGAGTAAAAAGCAATTCAGTTTGAGTTGAGCAATCAATCAGTTATTGATTTAGCACGCGATCTGGCGGCCAATAGTAGAGTTCAATTTGAGTTATCAATCAGTTTGGTTATTAAGCCAGCGAGTAGCAAAGTATAAGTGTCATTGTGAAGTACTTTAATAAAGGCCATTTTTCCATTATTCAATATTGGAGTTATTTATTCAACAGTTTAGCGATACGAACCTAGCAAAAGGGCAAAAAAGAGGAATAATAAGTTATGTTTTAAGTATGTGTGGTCCAATTTGCTCCGCTAGTAAACTTCGAATGCTTTTAGACAAAATTGTAAAATGCGTATAGGTCTAAAGTCTCCCCGGAAAAAGGAGTTTTGCTTCCTATTTTCGGATAGGTAGAACCTTGGCCACTTTCCGCTACATCCGGAAAGCATGAGGTTGTAATAGAGTGATTGATGATAGGAGTTTTTTGTCCTATTTCGAACGGAAGAAATAATTTTCAAAAATTTGATAGGGATTTTCATCCACTCCTATATCCTTGGTTTTAGTTTTGAGGATGCACCTTATGACATTCAACTTCTGTCACGCAAGAACTCAAGCCTCTCCCCCGAATTAACATCAGGTACGCAATACAGGGAATTCACAGGACTTAACCTACACATAGGCCACTAGAAATGCATTATTAAGACATCTGAATTCAAGGAGCATTCGGAAATGGCCTAAACCACAAACACGCAAACTTTTTAAAATTTCGCGCACAAAAACACTGGGTGGAAGATCTGAACCCAAACCGTGACGAGTGGAACTTGCCTTTTCCATTTTAAATAATCTTTGTGGCTATATTTCGCGTATATTTTATAAAGTCCCCATTCCTGATTTCCCGCCTTTTCTTTTCCCAAATGGAATAGGGCCTTATTCCTCGTTTTAATTGGCATCTATCACTTTCCTGTTTAAACCAGGGGCATGTTACGGACTTAAACCTCTCGAGTGCGCATGGGACATGATTCTCAAGTGCAATCAGTTATTTTGTTGTTAAGAAAACCCCAGCTTCTCATTTACGGTTTGGAAAGACCCAACATTCACACCAATCGACACTAGAAAATGGAGAAAAGAGCGTTTTGGTCAAGTGAGCGGTAATTTTCTCTATAACTCTATGTAGTTCCTATGCTAGGTAGGTCAAATTTTAGTCAAGTGAACAAAACTATAAGATCATGGTCTGAAATAAACGCTACCTGGTCAAATTTTAGGACAATTTTAGGGTCAGCGATAATAAAAATATCAACAGGCTAGAACTACAGTTTGGGCATATCTAGTGTACACTTGTGGTCATAGAAGTTGTAGAAATTTTTTATACCAGGCAATAACCATATTGTACG
>JARSSU010033100.1:0-22465 GCA_029619165.1 Eurosta solidaginis
CCACCCACTTAAAATCCGCTTGTGTTTACAAATTAATCTTAACATTTATGAACTGATGGTAACTTTATGCCAAAATGAATGTGTATGTGTATGTAGTATTTATTTGTTACATTTGCTTTACGTGTGTTTCTTATTATTTATTTTGTCATGTTTGCATATTCTCTTTTTTTTATATGTGTTGTATGCTGACTTTCGAGTACTCAATACGAATTATGAATAAATTTTGTTCTCTTTTTTCATTCTTTACATTTGAACATGTTGTGGTGTTCCTGTATCTCTTTTTTTCTTCATTTAAGTATATGTGTTGGCATTTGATTCTTTGTGCTTGACGAGTAAAGTGGAATGCTTATGACAGGAGTTTTGTCTAAAAATTACTAAAGGTTTTATATTGGTTTAACTTAGTTCCTTATCTTTATTGGTTATGTCATTCATTTAGTAAATTATGCAAAACTATTTTGCTATCGATATGTTTCTATGTAGATAAGATAATTTAAAAAATATTTTCTTATTATTTACTTACGAGAGGCCTTTTCGGGCGCCGCGCTAGCTAACTAAATCTCCTGATTTTAGCGAGGGTTAAGTAAAAATATTTTTCCTATTATATAATATTATGACCTCTTTAGTAGTGAGGTTTTCTTAAGTGAGAACCCATTCACTAAATATGTATATTTATTTCTAACAACAATAGAGACAGGTGATTTATTTTTTGCTTTTGTTTTCTTTATTTCATCATACAAAGTGTGAAATCTGTAACTAATTGCATAGGCAATTGAGGGGATGTAGCTGTTGAGCAAGGGAGCTATGTATGTGGTAGTAGTTCTATTAATGGTAAGCGGAAGGTACAGTGGATGCACAAAATTTTCTATCCTGAATTTTCTTTTCGTATTCCTCATATTTTTGTCTTGTTTTTCAGCATATCGTTTTGATCTTATGTGTGTCATTCGATTTCTGCAGCGGTCACCAAGACAGAATCGTCATGATTGTTAATGAAGAATTATTTCAATTTTTACCCGGATTTGTCACATTTTAAACCTCTTGGATTTGTGCAATTGTTGATCTTAGATAACGGGGTACCATAGATGTTAGTAATGAATACATAATGCTAATGATTGCTAATTAACCTTCATTTGCGAAATTCTCTAATTCATTAAATTAGAATTAGTCTCCACTAATTCCCATTAGATAATGTGAATTTTATTCCAATGGTAAATCTAATTGCAGTTAGTTGCCATTAGCAAAAAAAGTTGGTTTACCTTTACAAATAGAAATCTAATTGACTTCTGTTAATGCAATTAGATATTCAATTAGCTCGAATTAGAATCAATTATTTGACAAGATAAATTGTTTTCGAAGATTATTGAAGTGAACGAATAATGATGTAAATAGTATAAGTAATTGATTCTAATTCGAGGTAATTTAATATCTAATTGCATTAGCAGAAGTCAATTAAATTTCTAATTGTAAAAGTAACCCAATTTTTTTGCTAATGGCAACTAATTGCAATTAGATTTACAAAAACAATTGATTTACCGTTAGAATAAAAATTTTAATTATCTAATGGGAATTAGTTGAACTATTTCTAATTGTTTAATGAATTAGAGAATATAAACTAATTGCATCAATTGCTAATTCTAATTGAATTTAACATGTATGTGGGGTACCTACTTTTATTATTTTAAATTTGCCTACTCGAGTACTATTATATCATTTTTCACCAATTTGTCCCTCAGGACAACTGTGTTTTTCCTTATAAATTTCAAGTCCTGGATTGCCGGCATTTTTCAGCCAGGTCGAATATTGTCCTAAGTCAATAACTTCCTCAACAATCAGGTTGCTTGAAATTTTTCTACGCTCTAACATTTTTCTATCTAAAGATGAAAAACGAGCGCGACATGTCTTCTTGTTACAAATTTAAAGTAGCGCTTTCTATATTATGTCCTCTTTGTGACTTTTCTTCATTTTTGCTGTTATGGGCTGGTTTTAAATTTTTGTATTTGCATATATCCACTGACACGGGATTTTTATTTAAATATAATTTGAAAGAAATATTATTTTGGATGGTATTCCATATGAACTACTGTGCTTTTGTTATTTCTTCCTGGCTATCTTTGTCTTTAAGATATCATGAGCATTCAGAGTAATTATGCAAATTTTAATTTGCTGTTCACTTTAGGCAGGGCTAGTGAAGCTGCCTTACTGTCGATTGCGACATTTGACATTTACTATTTGGGATTTACTTGAATTATTTATTGCTCTTCCTCAGTTTTGAATTGGGAATTTGGGCAGAAGGAAAAAAAAATTGTTTAAAGTTTTTGAGTATAGCGGCTATTGCAATGATTAATAGCCCTATCGTGCATATTAAAGCACCTAGCCAAACGTCTGTGATGTTTTGAGTGGTTTTTGGTCCACATGGTCTGGTGGCTCATATTTTACTATTCTATTATCTGCTGTTTCAGAGTTTCCTTTACCTACTTCGTAACCAGCTATGGCTATCATAATGCCATGCGCAATCTTTGTCCACCAAGACATTTTGAAATTTCTGTAATTACTTTCCTGTTTCAGTGAATAAGGGTAAATTCCAATACATTTTTTGATTTTTTTTCTTTATCCTAAATACTCCATTTATTTATAACTTTTGCATTATAAAACGTGTTATTCTAAAATTTTAAATTTCTTAAAATATTTTATTTAGGTTAAAATTTTTAACTTTTCAAAAACTATGATTAATAGCTTAGTATAGTTTTGTTTTCTTTTAACTAATTTTACAAAAATATCTAGAAATTTATTCCTATGCCATTTATTTCATTTTTATTTATTCATAACTAAAGTTTCTCAGAGCTATTATAATTTTAATATTGATCCCTATCAGGAAAGCCATCCTGATCATCCTATGATTTCTTCTGCTTTGTCGTAGGGTTTACTACATCTTCTAGTAGGATTGGTTCCCTAGTCATTCCTTTAATCGTCCAGAGCTTTTTTATTGCATTATTTCTTTCTCTAGGTTCCTTAGTCCACCCTTCTTATGCACACAGTAGGTAAAAGGAGTTTGTTGGTTACAATTATGCCGTCCGTCGGGCTGAAATTTGCTGTGTGATTATTCCACTTTGTTTATGCTTTGCTGCGTCTCCTTAGTTCCTTTGCTGCTATACGCCTTTTTAGCCATCCATTTGTGAGTTGCATATGTGCCAGTAAAAAATTAGAGTCTCTTTGATCCTCAGAGTTAATGCATTTTTTAATTTCAGATGTATGAAAATTTTGTTTTTTGTTTGACGATTTATTAGAAAAATTACTTAGATCCTTTTTAGGATTTCTTTTTTATTTCTGGTCGCTTAGATTGGTTTTACTTAAAATGGTCTTTTTTTTAGCAGTTTTGTTTATGAGCAAATTTTTCCGCTAGAAAATGACCAAACTGGCAGGATCGCCATGTAAAAGGCGAATCCTGCTTGGTTATTATACAACGCGAGCTGGCAGGATCTCTAGCCAGCTAGATCTGTAGCAGTTTTTCTAATTCTTGATCTAGACTGGCAGGATCGCCATGTAAAACTTTAAAATAAATAAATAAGAACGCCGATGTGTAGCGTTAAAAAGTGATTGACTTTATTGTAGAAATGCCTTACTATTTATGCAGAATTTTCTATTGTGGACATACATAATTACATTAATACTACAAGCTAAAGGTATCTACATTCTTGATACATATATTTTGTGTCAGCAGATTATTTGACCTAATTTTAGAAATTTGTTATTATGTAGATATTTGGCAGGCACATTGACAAACTGTCATTAACGCTCAGTCACGCTATTAACGAATTGGTCAATGCGCCAGTTAAATGTAATCGGATATAGGTCTTGCTGTCGGCAATTGTATGTGATGTTGAACTCCGCTGTGTATGGGCTAACCTAATGTATTTAGGTCGATATTGTAAAGGACTGCAATATGACTGTGTGTGGTCTGCATAAAAAGTGCATGGCGTAGGAGAGCGTGACGCAAAATGCTACAAACGTATTGACATAAAAGGGCACCATGCATAAGGCTACAATAGCAGATAGTTTCGCTGCACTTCTATCGATGCTATGGAAGCCCGCCTGTCCATCATTAAATTGGCAGTGTTCTACAATAATTATACAATTTTTTGTTTAAATTTATTAGAATGACATTATTTAATATCATTCGGTAGTTCTTTATAGGATTTAAGACCTTTATAATACAGATTACATTTGTCTGCTTCAGTTTTATAAGCGGGCAGATTAAAATCATTTTTATTACGAGTCTTTTACATATTTTTATTTTAGTCCTCAAATACGCAGCAAAGTTCCTTCTATTATGTTTTTAATAAATTTCATAGTATAATAAAAAGTTGCTATCTAATGCTCAGCCAATTAAGAGAGGAGCATAGCATGTGTCTGATAGGCGTGTCATACCGTTTTTTGAGAAGCGACCTATACAAAAATCGCCGCTAGGTGGCGCAAAGATCGAGATATTCAAAAAATCGTAATTGTGATCCGATTTGGTCCATATTTGGAACACATAATACACAAATGATAGAAGCGGCCTATGATGCCCGATTGGCCCATATTTGGAACAAATATTACATAGAGTCCGGTAGAAGTTACACCAAAATATTTGGAGTTGGAGGAGGGACAAGCATACGTGGCAGAGTCGAGTAAATCTTTGCAAGGATTATGTATTGAGGACTTATATTGTAACAAGTGTCAGAAAGAGTCCTTGTAATAATGAGTCTCTAAATGAACTAAATACAATGAGAAATAAACGGCAATTAAATAAAGCCTAAAAACTTGAAAATAAAACAATAAACACAATTTTTTAAGATCGCGAGTTTGAATCGACGCTCAAGGCCTAACAATAATTATTTTATCATTATTATGTTATAATATATTTTTTTCTTACATTGAAAAATTTTTAAATTAGAATAGAAGAAAGAAAAAATTTAGACAACTGCCAAAGCTCGTTGTACAGATCCATTTCGGTTCTAATTTTTAAAATTTTTTCAATTAAGAAAAAATATATTATAACAATAATAATGATAAAATAATTATTGTTAGGCCTTGAGCTCGATTCAAACTCGCGATCTTACAAATCGTAGGCCGATATAACAACAAAAATTGTCAAAATGTTTTAAGTTGAACGGTTTTATTGAAAACAAAACTTACATGAAATAATAATAATACTAAAAGCTAGAAAAATAATTAGGTAGGTCCTAGTATAGTCATCACACTCCTCATCAATCTAGGACGTTGATCAGACAATTAAATAAAAGCGTTGGACGCGTCAAATTTCTATTGATAGTTATATATAAGACCAACTTAACCTTAATAAGGTTATGCTACGCCTCACATTTTTAGAAATTTCAGGCGCCCAATGCTTTTATTTAGTTGTCTGTCAACGCCCTAGATTGATGAGGAGTGTGATGACTAGTACCTAGGACCTACCTATTATTTTCTAGCTTTTAGTATTATTATTATTTCATGTAAGTATTGTTTTCAATAAAACGTTTTAACTTAAAAAATTTTTTTGTAATTATTTTATTGACATTCAGTTTTAGTCTGTTTACGCATAACCACTATATAAGCTGTTAAGATCTTCTTGCAGCTTAGCATATATTTCAGTAATATTGTTCCCACTTATCATCAGCAATGTATCATCAGCAACAATTTTATGCACAGTGCTTTATAGAGCTACCCAGCAGTTTTTGAGGTAAGGTGTTATAAATTTAGGTAAATTTCAGCACTAAAAATGCCCTGAAACTCAGTAAGAAATGAATGGCCTGCAAAATGGATTGAATAGGAAGGCAGTATTTCGGTACACATATTACTAAACTGAACAAAATCGTGAAATAAGTGGTTTAAGCAAACGAAATTTGAGGCGATTGTCCGCAAAAGCCAAAAAAACATGCTTCAGAGCACTTTTTTATGTCCGTCCGAGTTTCTCAGCAAACACGCTGATGAATTATTGCAATGAAGATATTGCAGAATCTAGTTCCGGCGAATATTAAAGATTTTTTGTAACTCAAAATTAAATTTGAAAGAAAACTTATAGTGTTTTTATGAATGCTAATGTCACCACGCCTTCATTGATGGTTTGTTACGTCTATTGATTCTGAAAATTTTAAGTTCCTTTAACTTCCAACGGCTTATTGAAACAGGGTAAATCATTCAAATTCGTAACTTGTGGAAATCAATAATTTTCTTAAAACATATATATTCTTTTCAGACGTAACAAGTACGGCCATTAATCGAAATGTAAAATTTTAACAGCTTTAGAAAAGGTTTGCCAAAATATCCAAAGTCCCAAAGCAAATTTTTCAGTTTCAAAGTCTTTTGGAAATTGAAGAACTTGAAAATAAAGTGAAAACGGATTTTGAAAGATATGCAAGGTGGCAATATTTAATTAAAAATCCTTATTTTAATATTATATTTTGTTTTTTTCTATCTAAAGGTCAAAATTTTTAGATCTATACTCATGCCGAATGGCATTCATAAGTATCTGCATAGGATACTTTCGGAAGAATTTTGTTTCGAAATGAATTACTCTGGGCTTTCCAGCAAAAACAGAGCTTTGTACGGTGAGTAATAAAGGATTATTTTTTTTACAAGCATACCTAGCAGATGATGTTTTCTCTTCTTTCCGTTTCCACTTTCACTTCCTCTACCATCCCACCCCAACTCCCCTCTATCATTATACTCAATGTTTTGCCTATAATTTTGCAAACAGTAACGTGTTTCTGTGTTAGTCAGATTTTTAAATAATTTGTATCTTTTCAGAATCCATACAAAGAGACGGTTATTCATGTCCGAATATACAAGAGATGTGCGCAGTCGCCTTCCGAAAATTAAGAACAAGAAAAGCAAAGCGGTATCATTGCAAATGAAAAATAAATAAGGCAATATATGTATTTATGCACATAAATTGTGTACCTGAAATTAAAAAAATAACGAAGAAGACTCTTTAAAATATGAATTGACTGAATTTTTTCTACATACATATGTATACGGAATACGTATTTTTATTTTTTTTATTTTTACAATGGATATTTTAAGTTTATTTTATGTCAAACTAGCAGACCCGTCAGACGTTGTTCTGCCCTAAATTTGGTCTATCTACATAAATGTTAATAAGCTTTTTCCGTCTAACTCTGCCCCCCACCCCCCATCTTTTTCTTAATCCTTTTATTCACACCTCCTTCCGTCTTTCCGCTTCATCTATCTCTATCTTCTTCTCACTCTATCTCTTGCTCAGCCTCTTTCTCCTTCCTCTTTTCTCTTCTCTCAAGTTTTTCCCTTCTTCTTCATCCCTTATTGCCAGGCAAATCGTATAGGAAGTATGTAAATGGGTATGTGGGTATTATTAATTCATGTCTTTATTTCGGCTTCGCATGCATATTTATCAGTTTTGCCAGGTTGATGTGACTAAATCGAATATCGCAATGAAAATTACTTTAAAGCTCTCAGCAACAGCTTCCATTTCATATCCCTATTACATACACATTCTAGAGGTATCCGGGCCCAGGTTGTCTATATCTTAGACCCTAGTCACCCAGCGGTATAAAAATTACTCTGTACTAAATCACTCATCAACAGCTTCAATTTGATAACCATAATGTAAAAACACATCCTAGTGTGCCGTGATCCACGTTTTGGCCTATATCTCGAGACCCTTCACAAATAGGTATGAAAACTACCCTGTACTAAAGCACTCATCAATAGCTTTCATTTGTTATCCATATTGTGTAAACACTTTCTAGGGGTACCAGGGTCCACGTTTTGGCCTCAATCTCGATACCCTAGTCACCACTAGGTATGAAAACTACCCTTTACTAAAGCACTCATCAACAGCTTTCATTTGTTATCCATATTCTATAAACACATTCTAGGGTACACGCGTCCACGTTTTCGCTTATATCTCGAGACCCTAGTTACCCGCGGGTACGAAAATATCCCGTATAAAAGTACTCGTAAACAGCTTCCATTTGATACCCATATTGTACAAACATATCCCAGGATTACCCAGGTCCACGTTTTGATCTCAAGACCCTAGCCAGAATGGGACAAAAATTATCCTCTGTCTGTCCCCTGGTCCTAAGCTACCCCTCAACCAATTTTCAGCCAATATATTGATCCGTTCCTTCCTCTTCAATCACTTTTTACCTATTAAAAAACATCGCATCAAAATCCTTTGCGTATTTTTAAAGGTTTAAGCATTCAAAGGGACATAAGGACAGAAAAGCGACTTTGTTTTATACCGGGGTTTTTCATTTAATAGCACAATTGTGCCCTCTCAATTCACACGCATATGATGCGCTCTCTCTTCGTTAATTGAGTTAGTCGCCGCTTGGCACTTGGTGTAGCAGCATCGGTGGTGAGTATCGGCTTATCGGAATCAAAATATGTATGAATAATTATGCGCGATAAATATGCTTGTTGTTAGCTCGTTGCTTCCTAGTAAGCGAATAAATGAAACATCAATTCACATGCACGATCATCGCGACGATTGCTCTCTAACTAATACAGGCGCACTTTCAATTTTGAAAAGCCCTGTTTTATACTATGTAGTGATTTACATCCATACATACCTATAAACCTACGCCTGAACTTAAATAACGCAGCGAATGCTATATATGTACGTATGTATGTGTCGCATCAATCAAAGCAATTAGCGCGGACAGTTCACAGTGAACAAACGGACATAACGCATTTTTCGATAAAAATATTCAATCATCAGTAATTCAATAATCAAGTATTTTTTTTTATGAAGATCGAAGGTAAATATTTCAAAGTTTTACTGAAAAGTAGAATTTTTTAAATTCATCCATCCCTTTATGAGTTATAGCTGTGTAAACACAAATTTTATGATTTTTTACTACATTTTGGCAATTTGCGATGCCCCTATAGTATATACCTTCAAATTATATTAACTGTACCATCTCACGTAGCTAAGCTTTCAAATGCAAACAACCGTTTTAAACTGGAGCATTCTGTGTGAAGCTATGTGCATACATGGCATTTACAGACTTTATTTTATAAGATTTTTAGATCTAGATAGATAAATATTACCTCTATTTGATAAAATAATTGCGTTTAAAAATATTTTTTTCCTATTGATATTCTTACTGAATTGTAACGACATTATTCCTGCGGATACTTCCACTTCCTGTTCATTCGCTTTATCTTGTGGATACTTTACCTTCCGATGGGATAGTTTTTTCATGTGGAAGTTCTCACTGCGTGTTCAATACTTTTTTCACTACAGAAGCGTTCACTTCTTAATCATCAGTTTCAGACAGTTCTTTTTCGCGGCCACCCCTGTGTTAAAGTGAATGAGAATATTCAGTTTTGTAACTACATCTCTGCTGATGTTTCTGTACGAATTATATAGTATCATCATGCTGAACAATACTGCTGGAAGCTTACAAATACAAGAAGACACCACATTCCACAGAAAAGTAAATAAAGTAAAGTCCGTACTGAAATATGACTCCTTGAACATAAGCAATTGGGAATGCAACAATTGATGAGAAGCGCACCGCCAGCAAAAGGCCATCTGCAACAAGCGATGGAAATCGTCAAGCGAGTACTCCGAAATAATCAAATGTGAATGCAACAATTGATGAGAAGCGCACCGTCAGCAAAAGACCATCTGCAACAAGCGATGGAAATCGTCAAGCGAGTAAAACAACAGCAGAGGCAGTGGCAGAGCTGAGTAGCAGAGCAAGTTAGATTTAAGTAATAACAAATTTTGTAAAGTTAGTCTTAAGCTGAAGTTGAACCAATAAGGAGCTAAGCTCCCGAAAATATTTTTTTTTGAAAACTTAAATGTGAAATAAGTTAACTGGCGCCCGAGCAGGGACCAGCGCGATTGCCGAAAAAGTTAAGTGCCTGAAAATAAAAAAAGTGTGACGCGAGTGAAAGAAAAAATAATAAAGTTTTCGTTTCACTAAATATCCGATCGTAGGATAAAGAACGACCAACAAGCGGCAAATAGAAGTGGAATACCGAGCGACGTCAAGGACCCAAGTACAGAAAGGGAAAGGGATAACTCCGAAGCATTCAAGACTTCCACATGCAGCGCTGGACACTTATGTAAGACTAGTTTTTAAGATATCCGTAACAAACTGCAACATTCTAATCCTGTCAATATTAAAAATTTAGGGAAAACTAAACAAAAAAAAATAATAAAAAGTAAAACAAAAATAAACTTACTGTACAATTTGTAAAAGGGAAAAAGAAAGTGAAAATTATTGGAGAAAAAGTCGTTGAAACTTGGAAAGCATTTTAAACGAAAATTTTAATTATAAATTCCGAGAAGGAAAAATAAGTAAATAAACTTTGAGAATTTATTGAGTATTTGAATATGTTGGTTAAAAAGAAAACTTAAAATTGTATTGTCGAAAGAATTGATTGAAAGATTTTGAGAAGGGTTTTTATAATATCATTGAAACAAGTGTATTGCTAGAAAGGCAACAAAGGAAAATTAAAATTCATATGGTTCAAAGGGAATTTATTACTAATAAGAAGAAAAAAAAGGTAAATACCTTACGAAGTTGATAACATATATTAAATCAGTGAACCTCGCAGAGGATTAACTAATTAAAAGATAATAATTTATGCGACGGGAACTTCCTTCTTTTTGAATAATATCGAAGAACAAAGGTAATAAAACACATAGTTGAAATGCCAGGTACAGCAGAGCAGTTAGTGGAACAACTAAACCAGCTCCGGCTAGATTACGGAGCGGCTAATCCTGAAAATCCTACAAATCCTGTCGCCCCTAACCCTGCTACTAGTAACCCCACCTTCGTTGAAACAATTGTGCGCGAGGTGCTCGACCGAATTAGCCAACCTAACGTTACTGATTTTAGTGGTCACGATTGTAATATAGCCCTGAGCCCAGTGAATATGAACGACTTGGACAGGATTCCCGACATGGTTAAATGTCTACGGGAATTTTCGGGTAAACCGGAGAATTCAGCTCCTGGCGAAAGAGTGTAGATAGAATTTTAAAAGCATATGAAGCATTGAAGGACACGACTAAATACTTTTCAATCCTTCATACCATACGACAAAAATTGTCGGCGATGCCGACACTGCTCTGGAGTCCTACAGTACTCCACTCGACTGGGTCCAAATTCGTAAATGCCTCATGATGCATTATTCGGATAAGAGGGATATCGGTACCCTCGAATACCAAATGACTACGCTGGCCCAGCGTAACGATGATATTCCGACCTTTATCAAAAGGTGTATCAACACCTTTCACTTATTCTAGGTAAGATATCATGCCTGGATCTTGGCGACGAGTCCATAAGAACGATGACAAACTCGAGATACGGGAGAAAGCTCTCGATACATTTATTAGGGGACTTAACGGCGATTTACCTCGACTTCTTGTATTCGAACCCCAACCGCCTCAAGCCCTTCATCTATGCCAAAAGCTAGACAGCATGGCTTTCCGGATGAACCACGCACATAACGTGCATAAATCGTTAAATCAACCACCACCGCGACCTCCACGACAGACTGCAACAAATCACCGACCCTTCTATCCCGAACTTACCTATGCGGCATCCCCGCAGCGGTATAATTATCCTCCAAGACATATGAACAATTACAACAATCGACCATTCAACAGAACCCGACGCACCCCGATTCAACTCCAACGAATTATTATAATCGACCAAATTCTAATTTCCAGCCTAACACTGGCTGCGGCACACGCCCTCAACAACAATATAATCCGGGATTCAATAACCGTTCCAATCTACCCCAAAAGCCACCAGTCCCAATGGACGTGGACCGTTCTCTACATTCTAGACAAGTTAATTATCAAAATAGACCCAGTCCTAATCAAAATACTCAACCGCCGAAGCGCCCAATCTCATCGCAACATACGCGCCCTCCTAACAAAATGCAACGCAACTTCCACGCGAACGCTGGGGCATCTGACGGAAATACTTACCTCACGACTCCGGATCCAAATCAGATTTATTGCAACAATTCTTATGACGACTATTACGGAGCAACGCAACAACCGGACGGAGCTCCCGAAGGACAAATTAACTTGACTACCAGCGAACAAAATCCCGCCAATCCCGACTTGATTAATTTTTTAGACTAACTCCGTCTTCGCTCCCTTACTACAAAATTTACATCAAGGCGCGGGGACTCATTGGATTTCCTGATCGATACGGGATCCACTAAAAACTATATTCAATCCACTAGAATAAGAAACCCAATACCCAATAAACCATTTAAGGTGGAATCAGTCGCGGGTACTATAGAGATTACCCACCATGCATTTATAGATATCTTCGGACCAAACGTAGAAAAAATCAAATTTTGTATTCTGCCACCCCTGAATTCCTTTCATGGTATTATAGGCAACGACACCTTGAGGAAACTAAAAGCTGTCATAGACACTGAGGGAAGAATAATGACTATCTTTCCGGGGATCGTTATCCCATTACAACAGCGAATATCCCAGCAGGTTAATAATGTCAAATTGGAAATACCATATCTCTCTGTAGAACAACAACGAAACATAAAGCAATATTATCATAAGGTGCCCAAATTTGTTTTCCGACCCCGATGAAAAATTAACATTCACCACTCTAGTTAAGGGCGAAATTAGGACTACTACCGACAAACCGTTTTATTCCAGACCTTGCCCTTATTCCAAGGCCCTAAAGGATACGTTGTTGGTTCTGAAGGAATAAAAACCAACCATAAAAAAGTACAGGCCGTATCACGATTCCCAATTCCCCGCCATTTGAAGGAATTAAGGTCTTTCCTGGGAATGTCAGGATACTACAGAAGGTTCATAAAATACTATTCAAGGATAGCTAAGCCCTTGACCCCACTCCTTCAAGGAGAAGCCGGCAATGTCTCAAAAAGATAATCTAAGAAAATGGATATAGAACTCAAGGAAGATGCCATCGAAGCATTCAACAGGATAAAAACCGCTTGGTATCAAGAGATATTACACTGGCTCACCCAAATTTTAAGAGGGATTTTGAGCTCACAACAGACGCATCCGATTTTGCCATCGGGGCAGTCCTCTCACAAGACAATCGGCCGATAACATAGAGATCTATAGGACACTTAACAAGGCCGAAGAGAATTATGCAACCAACGAAAAAGAAATGTTGGCCATAATTTGGGCATTAAGTACTCTGAGGAGTTACCTTTACGGTTCAAATAAAGTTAAAATTTTCATTGATCACCAACCTCTATCGTACGCCCTTAGTCATAAAAACGCAAATAGCAAAATGAAACGTTGGAAGGCAATATTAGAAGAGTATAACTACGAAATGACTTACAGACCAGGAAAATCGAACGTAGTAGCCGACGCACTCTATAGGATACCAAACCAAATCAATACACTTACACCGATCATTCATAGCGATAAAAGCTCGAATCATAACTTGATACCCTGTGCAGAGGTGCCTATAAATGTTGTAACGACAGCCTGTCTCCATACTGGCCTAACTGAGTGGCAGAGTGTATATGCGTCTATGTGTTTATGTGTTTTGTGTCCAGGTCCGTGCCTTAGCCGCAATGTTGCCATCAACATAACATTACATAATAACATTAACATTGACAACATTGTACCGATAATGAACACAATGTTGCAGCGGAAGTAAGATGTTGCGCTTGGCATCATGCTGGGATAATAAATAAAATGTCACCATGCTGCTAATAACTTAGCAGCATCGATGAATGCCATACACCTATGTGTTTGTTTCGTTCTGTGTTATGTACGTGGAGGTGTATTTGTGCAAGGCTATGAGCGTGTGAATGCATCAGTGTGAGCGGTCAAGGCACGAACCAATTGTATCTGTGTAGGTGTTCGTTGTGTGGAGCGGTAAGCGTATGAATGTATGAGTGCATGATTGTATAGATGGAAAATACGGGAAAGCCGAAAAGAAAGGTTGACATGTAATGGTAAAAATTTTCCGTTTCTGGGTAACGTTCCTTACCACGGCGGTAGTTATAAAAGGGCACAACGTTAGGCAACGGGCCAAAGTATTATTTTATCGGTGCCAGTGAGTGTAAAGGAAAGTGGTTAACACAAAGAAAAAAAAATTGTTAAAATCTTTAAATAATCCAAGTTTTTAGTGCGCGCCTCAAAACGAAGTACTAGCCGGTTTGCTAAATTTTGTAACCAAGTAGCTTCTTTTTAATTGTGTAGTGCGCGGCGAAAAGTGTCTCGCGACCGCTAGAACCAGGCAAATCTGGTTTGCCAGCTAGCTCCCGATCCTGACCGTTGCAGCAAAAATAAATTAGACCACAAAGGCTATCGCCACTGCTAAAACCAGGTAAGTCTGATGGATTTAATTGCCCTTGGATTTCTTTTTTGTTTTCCTCCAACTTGGCATGCCCACTGGGAAGCTGGCTGCTATATAGCCAATTTTCCAAGCAAGCCAAGAGCAAACTTGCATGCATGTATACACGCCCACATACAGACATATGTGTGTCAGTGTGTATATTAATAATGCAGACAAAGATATAGATTCAACATCACCAGTTTTGCACACTAGGAATTCTTGAAGAATAACGTTTTTTGTATATTACTAGGGCACTTTTGGAAAGCACCACTGGGCACGTCAATTTTAACTACATACCGCTCGGCAACAACAACAACCACGCACTACACTATGTTTTAATTGGTAGCGCACTCCACAACATAAACCACTACAGCACTTTTTTTATTGGCAATATACGGCCGCAACAACCACAACAGAATTTTGCTTTGTATTGGTGGCATAACGCTCAACAACGCAACACGCATTTCTTTTCAACGGCACACCATTTGCTTCCACCAGCAACGAATCGTTATTCGCTTATTTGGTCATCAGCGGCGCAACGCCAACAACAACTGCGTCACCTTTTCCACTGGCAATAACAACTCCCACCTGCGGCCACACGTTTTGGTATCGGCAATATATTGTCACCACAACAACAACTACAACAACACTACCCTTTTGGCCTCTCAGTCGACGGCAAAACACCCAACAACAACACCAGCACAACCACAGCCATTGCCTATTTTTTATTGGCGATACACCGCCCAACAACAAGTACTACAAACACCCACAAACACTACATTGTATTTAATTTGTTGCATGCGCACACCTCAACAACAACCACAAGAAATTGGCAACTGTGAGTATCGCAATTTTCACCGGCGGCACTGGGCCGCAACAACAACAGCCACTACACCACACACAACAAAGAAAAAAAAACACAACAACAAACACCGGCGGAGGGATGAGCTTTGCAGACAACACATCTAGCTGTATTTTGAAATTCGTATATTTTGGATATATTATTAAGTTTATTTAAATATTGGTATAAGGGTCATAATTTTTACAGGGGAACGGGCAAAAGGGGCATCATATCTCCGGGGTCAAGCATTTCCTTTTCGCGCATATAACGTCTGAGTGTTACTTTAACTCCATATTTCAGGAGTTAATGGTGGCACTTTTGCCTCCATAATTTTTTTTCGTTTCGTCTCGTCATTTCTTTAATTTTTCCACTTCAGTTTGACATTTAAATTTTTCGTGTATTTTCATGTCTCCGTCTTCTATCATATACACATTTTTCTTTTACACATGGTTTTTGCTACCTCTGGTAGCACCAAATTGGAACTTTAAAATTTTTGCCATTTTATATATATTTTTTTTTAGATATTTTTGTTTTACACTTACTCTTTAGGGGTTATTGGCAATATCATTCCCAATATAACTTCTTTTAGCCTCAGAAACCCGAGATTAGTAATTTTAGCGTGCCTTCCGCACCAAAGGCATTTTTTTTGGGTAGAAGACACATTTTTTTTATCTCGCACTTGATGTTCACGCTGGTAGATTTGATACTACTAAAGCACTCATTACTAAAAGATTGCTAGCGAGTGATCTTGGCTGAGTGAGTACGGGTGGCCAACGTGGGCGTGGCCTGTAGAATTGTATGCATGATAGGAGTATCTCTTTTCAGCGTTTTCAGCAAAGCTACTCAACTGCAGCGGCGCCGTTGGATAAGGAGAGTAACTTGGTGAGTGTTTTGAGTGAAATATAAAAATTTATCAATATACACCTGTTTAGTTGTATGTACATGTGTTAGTACAGATTCCTGCTCTTGCAAAAATAGAACAGGAATTAGCAAAGCAGAAAAATAAAAACAGATTGCAACGAACATATGTGCATGCATGAAAAACGTCACAAACGTACATTTGCACTTACATACATACCATTTGTTTTCATATACACATAAATTCTTTTCCTTGTTGACCTACTTTTGCTGTGTACATAATTGATCTTATGTTTATTTGAGCGGTTGCGGTAGGTCAGGGACTAGGGTATTTGAATTTTTTTTGTTCGCCCTCTTATTTTATTTTATTTGAATTTGTATCTTTAGAATTTAGGATTAGCTCCTATTAATAATATCGCATTAGGGTGGCCCTAAAAGTTTAAATTTTTTTATTTTAGGCCAGAAACTTTGTCTATTAGTCGTAGGTATTTTTCTTATTGAATTGAATTTGAAATGTATCTAGTTCCTCTTGCACTCTCATGAATTTTTAATATTCATTAGTAATAAAAATTAGCATTAAGTTTGAACAATTTTTTTATTGTTACTTCTAGTAAATTGTTGGAAATCCTTGTCAAAGGATTGTATATTAAACTCGGAGTTTAAGAGTTTTTTTTTGAATTACTGAACCATTAGCAGGGTGTTAGTTGGTAATTTGTAAGCCTAAACTTTGTAAATAAATTATAAGAATTATGTTTGGATGAAAAATTTTAGATGTTTTCATAATGCAGGGCTAAAGTTTTAAGTCGGTGTTGGTGCTGCGCTTGTGCGCGGAAAGGTTAGGTGAAGGTGAGTGTTTAGGGAAAATGACTGAGTGACAGGGGACAGACCAGTGTCAGGTTTGGGGGCACTGTAAGGTAGACTAGGAGTCAGCACAGTGCCCACGGTGCAGTGCAAGTTGCACTGCAGAGGGAGGGTAGACTCCACCTGACAGGACAGGCCTTCATCTTTTTCCTCCATTCTAACTTTGTCCCCTCACGTGTATTTCTATTTGTTTCAGCTTTTCTCTCCTTTCTATACACATGCAGGTATGAACCCTCTTTTTGTTCATGTGGCTGCGGGTGAGGTCGGTGGTGCAATACCCCGCCCAAGACGACGAGCTAGCCTGGGCCCGCAAGCATACCTGCTTGCCGCCGCTCCTCACCACCCAAACAGTCAGCCACGTAACAATGTCTTTAAAAACCAAATCTTTTTCAAACAGGCGGACACAGCCTCCTACCAATTCAAAATTGTTTTTCCAACTATTCACCGCCATATAATCGAGGAACCACAATTTAACGAGCAAAATATTATAGGATACTTCAAAAGATAGTTGAACCCATCAGTAGTTAACGGAATTCATACGGACGAAAGAACAATGGGAATGATCCAGGGTATTTACCCACATCATTTCAGCAGCATTAAGTGTAGGTACACGCAAAAGTTGGTTCGAAATATCGTGAACGAACACGAACAAGAAGAAGTTATCCTAAACGAACACTTACGAGCCCATAGAAATGCGGCGGAAAACAAAACACAAATTCTCGATGAAAGCTATTTCCCTGGAATGACGAACAAAATTAAGCGTGCGATAGCCAATTGCACAGTCTGTAAGGAGAATAAATACGAAAGGCACCCTAACCAACCACAATTAGCCGTAACCCCATTACCAACTTTCCCGGGACACACCATTCACATAGATATATTCCTTACCGAAGGAAAAAGGGTCATGACTGCTCTAGATAAGTTCACTAAATTTGCAGTAACAAAAATGTTGAACGGCAGGGCTATAGAGGACGTTAGTACACTGTTTCCAAAACTTTTACATCACATTGTAACGTGTTAATAGGTCTTATCTCCTCAGCTTTGATGGTATTTTTAAATTTTTCTTATGGCACAACTCTATAAGATTCCCATAAACTAGGAACGATACCTTTTTCTAAGCTTTTGTTAACAAGTTGAGAATAGAGCAAGTAAGGAAGGCTAAGTTCGGGTGTAAAGGTGGACCAGGGGTGCCTCTAAAATGTGTTGGTGCGTTAGGGGTATCAAATGAAAGGTGCTAATGAGAATTTTAAAAGGAAGTGGGCCTTAGTTCTATTTTTGTATTTTGTTGCACCATATCATTACTGGAGTTGATTGTTTTGTAATTTACTTATATACTGTAAAGATATTGAATTTTTTCTTGAAATGTTCTTCTTCCGATTTGGCTAATTTATTAAGCACATATATAGTAACAGGAGTAATGTTCGTGCCAAATTTCATCATGATATCTTCAACAACTGCCAAATTACAGCTTGCAAAACTTTGAAATTACCTTCTTCTAAAAGTGGGCGGTGCCACGCACATTGTCCAAAATTTTACTAAGTTTCGATTCTGCGTCATAAGTTCAACCCACATACAAAGTTTTATCGCTTTACCTGACTTTGGTAATGAATTATCGCGCTTTTTCGAACATTCGAAATTTTCGATATCGCAAAAGTGGGCGTGGTTATAATCCGATATCGTTCATTTTAAACAGTGATCAGAGATGGGTGTCACGGAACCTATATACCAAATTTCATCAAGATACCTCAAAATTTACTCAAGTTATCGTGTTAACGGGCAGACGGACGGACGGACATGGCTCAATCACATTTTTTTCGATACTGATAATTTTGATATATGGAAGTCTATATCTATCTCGATTCCTTTATACCTGTACACCAACCGTTATCCAATCAAAGTTATTATACTCTGTGTGCAAAGCACGCTGAGTATAAAAAACCTGTATACGTTATGGAGTCTTTAACGACTCCTCCCAACACAACCTTCTTCCCTCCAATTTTATTATACTCAGTTAAGCAGAGCTCACAGAGTATATTAACTTTGATTGGATAACGGTTGGTTGTACAGGTATAAAGGAATCGAGATAGATATAGACTTCCATATATCAAAATCATCAGTATCGAAAAAAAATTTGAGCCATGCCCGTCCGTCTATCCGTTACCATCAGATAACTTGAGTAAATTTTGAGGTATCTTGATGAAATTCGGTATGTAGATTCCTGGGCACTCATCTTAGATCGCTATTTAAAATGAACGATATCGGACTATAACCACGCCAACTTTTTCGATATCGAAAATTTCGAAAAAACCGAAAAAGTGCGATAATTCATTACCAAAGACGGATAAAGCGATGAAACTTGGTAGGTGAGTTTAACTTCTGACGCAGAATAGAAAATTAGTATAATTTTGAACAATGAGCGTGGCACCGCCCTTTTTTAAAAGAAGGTAATTTAAAAGTTTTCCAAGCTGTAATTTGAACAGTCGTTGAAGATATCATGATGAAATTTGGCAGGAACGTTACCCCTATTACTATGTATGCTTAATAAAAATTAGCAAAATCGGAGAACGACCACGCCCACTTAAAAAAAAATTTTCTAAAGTCAAATTGTAACAAAAAATTTAATATCTTTACAGTATATAAGTAAATTATGTCAACATTCAACTCCAGTAATGATATGGTGCAACAAAATACAAAAATAAAAGAAATTTAAAAATGGGCGTGGCTGCGCCCTTTTACATTTAATTTGTCTAGAATACATTTAATGCCATAAATCGAACAAATATTTACCAATCCTTGTGAAACTTGGTAGGGGTGCATATATTCTATGAGATAACTGTTTTCTGTTAAAATGGGCGAAGTCGGTTGAAGCCACGACCAGTTTTTTATACCCAGTCGACCGCCTGTCCTTCCGCTCGGTCGTTAACACGATAACTTGAGCAAAAATCGATATATCTTTACTAAACTCAGTTCACGTACTTATCTGAACTCACTTTGCATTGGTAAAAAATGGCCGAAATCCGACTATGACCACGCCCACTGTTTCGATATCGAAAATTACGAAAAATGAAAAAAATGCCATAATTTTATACCAAATACGAAAAAGGGGATTGTAATAACTAGGCGCCACCTTAGTTATATAAAAATGAATATTTATTGAATATATTAACTTAAATGTTAAAACACTAAGGAGGTGCGATGTGCACAGTTACACGGTGGATGAACGACTAGACTAGAGAGTTATTCGTTCGGTTCGTTGAGTGCAAACTGCGCTCTTTGTTAAGTTCAGTTAAGCCCAGTTCACACCGAGAAACTGATTGCCATACACTACAATATCCCTCTTTTTAATCGTTCATCCTACGTTTCCAATATATATAAATATATCAGAAGGAAATATATTGTATTCATTTCACTTAAATAGTTAATTGCACAAGACTTTTTAATAATATGACCACAAATGTTTTATTAATTTGTATAACATTAATTAGATTGTTTTCTGGCGCGCAAATTGTATCCATGGTTTTTTTGATTAACGCTATCGATAACATTTTTTTCATTGCGATCATTTAAACTACTCCCCCCATTTCAGTTCCAGGCAAATATCGAGCGTTTTGTTGAACTTCTTCATCAACATTATTTCTAAGCTTTATTTTTTCCAGTGGGTGTGCTAATATTTCCGGTTCTTGGTTATTCTGGATTTCGTTGTTTTTACAAGGAATAATTTGATTAACATGTATTTTCCACTCTTTTGCGTTATTCTTTGGTTTTACCAGAAATATTTGTTTTCCCAGGGCTTTAACTATAATTGCTTTGGTCCACGAAAATCGCACCGGAATTGAAAAATCTTTGAAAATTACCGGATCGCCTACTTTTAGTTTGTTATTTTTGTATCCCCGATAATTTTTTTCTGTCTCTCTTGTTGTTTTGTTACGTTTCTTACAATTGTCTCTTTAGTTTTTTCTTCGGATTTTCTTTTTGGATTTAATAAATCTAGACGAGTATGTAACTGTCTACCTAACATAAGTTGTGCAGGTGAAACCTCCGTGGTGCAATGAACAGTATTGCGATAATCCAATAAAAAGCGGTTTAGTATATCGTTAAACTGTTGGCGCATACCACGTTTTAATACATTTTTTAAAGTCTTTACTGTATTTTCCGCTAAACCGTTTGTAGCAGGATGACCAACTGGTGTAGTAGAATGCCGAATACCATTAGCTTTACAAACTTTTCAACTCTTGGGACACGAAAGCGGTACCATTATCCGAAACCAGTGTTTCCGGTAACCCAAAACGCGCAAATATATTTTTTAAATATCTACTGTCGATTTACTCGTTGTGTTTTTCCCCATATCAACGCATTCGACCCATTTTGTATAGCTATGACCAGGCACCACCTATTGATAAAAGGGCCGAAAAAGCAATGTGTATTCGCTTCCATGGTTGTTTGGGCCATTTCCAAGTTACTAGCTCCTGCTTCGCGGGATTCGCGCGCGCCATCAAACATGGTTCGCAAGATTTTACCGCATTTTCCAAGTCTTTGTTTTGACTTGGACACCAACAACATTCCCTCGCCATGCTTTCGTTTTGCTTATACCATATGTGAAGCATGTAAAAACTCCACTACCTGTTTTTGTAATACTTGAGGAATAACAAGTCTATATCCCCAGAATAAGCATTCCTTGTACTATGGACAACTCCGCGTTCCTATCAAAATATGGTCGTAATTTCGGATCTACACACTTGCGTGGCCATTCCGTGTTCACGTATTCGAAAACCTTCTGCAATAATGCGTCAATTTTAACGCTTTCTTGTACCTTTTTGAGGTTCAGTGGGATACCTGCTTCTTCTATATAATTCAGATACACACCTTCTGAATAATCATCCATAGCTTCTTCGTTGTTGCCAGGGTATTTGAAAAAGAGTCTGCTATGTTCGTAGTTGACTTGATATGAGCTATGTCAAAATCATAACCCGATAGCGTTAGCGCTATGTGCTGAAGCCTACTCGCTGCCATCAGTGAATGCCCTTTTTAGGGTTAAAAATGTGGTGCAGTGACTTATTGTCAGTTACTAATGTAAAGTGACGGCTGTATAAAAGTGATGAGCAACTTCTTTGTACAGTACAAAATCGCCACTGCTTCCCGATCTAGCTACGAGCCAGCGTCGCTCGTGTCCGACAATTTGCGCGAAGCGATTCTATTGGCCGTTCTTCGCCTTGCTCCGAAACCTGCAATAGCACTGCACTACACCCGCTGGGCTAGCGTCAACAGTAAATTTTGTTTTATATTGGATAAAATGCGCTAAACATGTATCAGCCTAAAATGCAGCTTTTAGTTTATCCACCGCGCGACTGGCAACTATCAGACCACTCAAAGCTACGTCTTTTTAAGCAACTCATATAAAGGTGCACTAATACCAGCTATGTTGTGCAAAAATATAAAAATTTACCACGCCAAAAACGCCTGTAACTCTTTCACATTTTTAGGAATGCTAGTTTTCAATTTCCGCACCTTTTCGGATTAGTATGTGTAGGGTTCTTATTATTTTTATTTAACTTTGTATTTTAGT
>JARSSU010033101.1:0-36385 GCA_029619165.1 Eurosta solidaginis
GATAGCTTAAATGAAATTGACTTTCAAAATAATACTGCTATTGCTCGCTAGATAGCGTCTTAATCGAAACTGCTTGATAGCTCAACTCAAACTGAATTCCAGCGCCTCTACATTTGCTGCCTTTTATACTCTCTGATTTCAACGTTCGCATCTTCTAGGCGCTTACAGAATCTACTAGTTGCCATCAGCTCTCAAACTTCTCAGCTGTAACTACAATTGCACGATTTTATAGCTTCTCTCATTGCATACTTCCAGGAGTATCTCAGATATATGCATGTGTTTGTGCATTGATTCTCCGCTGCTCGTATACGTACATATGTGTAGACCAATTATTGTTTCGTTTATGTAGATACATAATGATTGACCTTTGGATGTGCATGATATCACTGTCTAGCATCGGCTTAGAGATAGCAGCACCCCTTAGTTTTGCTAATATTCGTAACAATATTTTGTTGCAGCTCTAGAATAAGTGTGTAATTGTAGTTGCATACTCACCAAAATGCAGGTCATTATCGAACGTCACACCCATTAATTTTTGTTAGCAAACAGTTGGTACTACAGTCACATCGACGTGAAAGTCCAATATTGCCAACACTTGACACGCCCATGTCATAAACAAAGTCACCGAAGAGCTGGTTGGTGATAGCTTCAAGTACGGTGACGAAAAACTGTAAATACTTGGAAGAAAGTGGTTAGTTTTACAGCATTACCCATCTTTGAAACGGACATAACCTGCTGCCATTGCCATACAGTCAATGGCGCATGAAACAATAGCAGCCCCTTCTGGTGGGGAAGGGAGTTTTGAGATATAAAACTAAACAAAAGTGGGAATGGGACACCTCCCTGGGTTCCTCCTTATTATTGGATGTTGCAAGTGCTACGAGTACTGTTCTATGGTTGGATTATTGGTTCAGTCTGCATTTATTTTAGTATTAACGGCATTGGCTATGTGGCGGTGCTTTTAATTTTCAAGAGCACGGCTGATGCTGGGTAACCTGCGGGATCGCAATGATAAGGGGGAGTGGGACGACTATCCTGTTTTTACTACTTTGAATAAGTAAAACTCCAAATTTTTTTGGAGAATTCCCATTTTCAAGTAAACCAAACAATTAGGCTACAAAAACTTTCTGTCTCAAGCAAATAAGATACCCCGAAACATGACCCAAAAGGTACTTTCCCAAAAACTGGTCGACGAAATTTGTAAGCGATTTTCAATGGTCTTAAATTCAACAGCATATTCAAATTTGCTCAAATTTCCCAAAGTTTCAAATTGCATCAAGAAAACTCACCATCGAATTTTCGCACAAAACTGTTTAGCTCGCTATTCGCCAAATTTCTAGAGATATTTTTGGGTGAGTGTTTATTTGTCAAAGACTTTGTCTTGGAAATCGGCAAGATATATTGATCAACGGATTTCCATTTACTCAAAACTTCAGCTCACAATTTTACCATGAAACCACGATCCGACCAAAAAAAAATAGCTCCACAATATTTCAAACTTGTGAGGTCATTCCGCCTGTGATATTTTATTCGCCCAAAAGTTTGCCTCAAAGTTCACTAGAGAAAACTCATCAATACTAAATTTAGACTGCCTACAATTTTTCATTTACTCAAAAATTTCAAAATTTGCCATGAAATTGTAACTCGACCTAAAATTTTTTGGAATTAGCAAGCAAATATTTACTGTTGCAAAAGTTTTCTAAAACTGATAGCTACCCGTTAAACTCGATTACTGATATGTCCTAAAATTCTTTTGCGTTCGCTATAAATTTTTTCTCAAAGTTCACTTAGGCTAGAAAATTTGATTGCGAAATTGATAAAACGAATTTTCATTCGCCCAAAAGTTGACCTCAGTAATTTTTCACGAGGTTCCTTTCCGCTATCGAAATTGGAGAGCGAAATCGCATTAGCTAAAAAGCCGCTCCGTCTTAAGTTTGGGACCTCTAATATTTACAGGCAAAATTTGTTACCTAGGTTTTGCTTGTTATAAAATTTTTAAATTCGCCATCAGTTCGTTAAACATGTTCGCCCTTAAAACTACTCAGAAAGATCCCTTCCACACAATATTTTAAAAAATCACATTTAAAATTGCTATGGAGTTTTCATTTATTCAGCTTCAACCTTAGCCGATTAAATTTTATCTGCCCTAAATTTAGAAAAATCGCCATCGAATTAAAATGTCCTTCAAATTTGCCTACTTTGAAAGCAAATATCTATGGCGAGCTCCAAATTCCTTAATCATCAGATTTGATTCGTCCCAATAAAAAACCCTTCCAAGGGTTAAAGTTCCCAATTGTCGAGATTTTTCCGCCAACTAAAAATGTACCCGCTGATATTCGCATAGGATTTTCTCTACATATTTGAAATTTGCGGCTTTAACATTTTCTCTCACGTGCTATTCATATATGGAAATTTATATACTACTTAAATTCTCCAAAAAACACCAACGCTAAATTTAGTTCGAAAATTTCGTTAAGAATCGCCTTGAGAAATTCGCCTGCTGGTTTTTATTCGACACTTGTTGCCAAATTCCTGAAAGTTTGCCACACAAATTCTCATCGTTCTCGAACTTGTCGGTCGAAAAATGGCTATAAAATTTTCACCCATCAATAAATTAGCTACATTCCCCGAAGTTCGATAGCGAATGTGTCAGTGTCAAAATTTAATTGCCTTAAACTTGAAATTCGCCACAAACTTTTCAGCAAATTACATCGATATATGAAAAAAATTCCATTCCACAAAAAATTTCATAAATATCCAAAATTCTATCACATAAAAGTATTCCCAAATTTCCTACAAATTCTTTAAAAGAATTCGCCATAAGGACATTCAAAGAATCGCCCATAAGTGACATTAAACGCAAAATTCACATCGAACTTTCACTTGACAAAGCTAAATATCACCATCCTCAAAAATATTGCCGACTACTTACACCTCAACTTCTTATTGTTCGCCTCCTTCGTTTTGTTTTCTTCTTTTTACTCGCTGAACAGTCTTCGGATTTCACACGTTATGTTTGAGTACAGACGCCACTTAGCTGCTCTGCTTGCGTTGCAGTCGCAGCGAATTTGCTTTGCAATCAATTCCAAGTATATTTTCGTGATTCCTTTCCAGGAATTCTGCTTGCGTTTCGTTACAGCGAACTTTTCTTTTGTGTTGGATTCAACTGCTACTTCTTGATGACAGAGATTGTAAAATTTTGCTGCCCACCACACTTTTTACGATTTTTACGACGCCGGCTGACCTTTTTGCACACTTAAATTTGGTTTGACGATTCTAAACGTTTAGCGATGTTTATTTGTACAGTACGAGTATGTGTGTATGTAGTTCCGTTGAGTGTTTAAAGACACTATACACTTGAATTAGCGCTTCGCGATACTATTTGCCGATGAGCGTTTAACGACACTGATTCGGAATAAGTATTTTAGCGACACATACACTGATCTCGGGTTGAGCCCCCAATATTTGTAGTGATTGACAAATATAAAATGAGTTTATTTAAAAGTTATTAAATGTTAATTGTTAGGTACATTAAATGAATTTAAGGATCACGGCGCAAACTTCTCGGCACAACGTCAAATGTTCAACTGCCGTTCTTCGTGTATTTCAAAGTCGGCGTTTCGTTAAAAATGTTTTACTATGCAGGGTTATATTTAATTAGTTGTAGCATTTAAGGTTGTATTGGGTTGGTTCTATGATGGTTTAGTACGTTTGACCACTTCTGGTCTTTACCATAATCCCACATATATTTTCCTTTATTTTTATTGTCTGTTATTCCCTCTTCTTCCCTTTTGCTTTTACTTTTCTATATTCTTTTATTTTTCGATTTTGTCCTTGTGATTTGCTTTTGTCCACTCACTGAGTATTTCTCTCAGTTAAAATTTTTTTTGCTATCTCCATTATGCGTTTTCTTCAAATTTTCATTTATTTAAAAAAATTAAGATTTGCTTATGCTGATTCGATTAATACCGATTCACTGAGTATTTTTGTTGTTGTCGAATTGCCTCATGCGCACTCACCCATGTAGTGTAAAAACACGCGTAATAGCTTACACATGGAGACATATATACCACTGATTTCCCCATTTCGTCAACAATTAATTTCAATTTTTGCTCTCGAAAGGAAAAATATATCTTTGATATTACACAAAAAACCAAAGACTTAAAAAACGAACCTGCTTTGTGCTCTTTGCATACATAAATATGTTAATACAAATATAGTACACTTGCAATTATATTATATAATACCCAGACTACCTTAAGGTTTTATTAAAAAAAATAAAGCAAATTAGTATTTGTAGCAAAGGCGCAAACGTGAGCACCTTTCATGGCGCCAGGAATCGCTTTGTTAAGTGCAGGTGAGTCCGTCTGAAAGCCCTCTTCCGTCACAGCAGGTACAACATGATCGCGGCTTACTTGCAGTGCTTTTTTTCACTTTGTCTTAGCTTTGCTTTTTTATAACAAAATATGATTATTGCAGAAAATATGATTATTAAGAAAGTTGAATGTTTGTGATTGGCGATTTTTGATAAACTTCCGACATGATGTTGCAATTTTGATATTTCATCTTAAACTTTACATTATGTAGATATGTTAATGCGAAATTCATGGACAATCTGTTATAATGGTGGCAGTGAAAATTTAAACTTTTACTTGGGGTGAAATAAGATGTTGTAATAAGTATTCGGTTATCGGAATATTTGATGTGAAGAAGAGTTTAATATATTTTTATTGGGTTAAATTTTTTTTCAAAGATTTTTTTAGACTTAGGGCAGGTTATCATGTAAACTTTAAGGTTTATCCGTCCGATAAAAATATTTTGAATGAAAAAAATGTATGTTTTTAGGGGAGATAATTTTTAAAGTACAGATGAGAGAACGCACTTGAGAGTTAAAGATATTATATGCTTTTCAGTTAAAAATACCAAAAATTTCTGGTAAAGTGTTTTGGGCGGCACTGTACCTCCAAAGAGAGAGTTATTACAGCCGTGGCACTAATCTCATTCTCGAATCTTACATCCTCCACTGAATGAAAAACTGACAACACTTTGAAAGAATTTAAAATTTAAGGGTACACTTTTGGGCAAAGGAAAAATCAATCGCAAATTTTGACTTTCTTCTTCTTTTTTATTGGGAGAGCTGTGTAAGAATTTTTGGAATAATGAGATTAGTTTGCAATTTCAGATAATTTTCAAGGCGGGTGAAAATTTGGAGACGAGTTTTTATTTCTATTGAAATTTCTGCGTTAAATGTAAAAAGCTGGTGATATTTCGTGTGAACCAAATTCTCATTTAAAATCTTAACAAAATTTTGGACGAATGAAAATCCAGCGGCAAAGTTAGGTTGAACTGGACGGTCAATAAAGACCTCACATATACTGAATGTGTCCATAGTGTTACCAGAATTAGTTTGACGACCAAACGAAAGAGCCCCAATCAGGTACCAGGAATTATTTTATAGAATAACTTCGCCCTCATGGCAAATACTAGACGTTTTCTAGGAATTAGCTTAAGTGCTGCCTCGAGATTTGGCACCATCTCTGTTGGCCCTTATAACTGGACTTTATGAGTCTAATATTGTACGCTTTGCAGAGCATCTTAGAAATTTTGCAGCCCCGCGCTTTTGTCCATGCCTTTCCTGCTTGATGGATCATATGCAACTCCTATCTCCTTTTGATTTCTCCCAAACATATTGCGATGTCTATCGTCGATTCAGCGAGTGTTGCACCCTCCTTTGCCAACTCATTGGCCTTTTCATTATCTTCTATGCCTTTATGACCTAAAATCTAGTACAGATGTATGGTCCGGCCTAAACGAAGTTTCTCTAATGCTTCTTTGCATTCCAGAACACTTTTTGACGAAGTACTGTGTGAGATTATTTCCTTAATCGCCATCTGACTATCAATATATATCCATCGGTGAACTTCGCTCACGAATTCTAAGGACCTTTGAGCCTATTGATTTCCGAATGAGAATTTTTTGGAAAATCAAGGGCACATTTATAGTTGAATAGATATTGGACAGTTACTTCAGCAAATTTTTGGGCGAGTAAGAATTGGCGACGAGGGCATGTGAAAATTCGATGGCTTATTTAGCGAAGATATTTTAGTTAAGTGTTTCTGCCTTGAAGACCTTTTATCGCTGACTTACTATCAAAACAAATGTCCACGTATGTAGAATTCTTATGTGGCGGCCATCAGCGGCTTCCTTTATCGTTCGACAACCCCATGGTTTCAGAAAGTGAAAGATCTTCTCTCCAAATGTGTATTCAGCTTGGAGCGATCTGTTGAGACGACTGTGAACTCTGCATTTTCAATATCACCCAATTCGTGTCCGTCTGATATCCTAATGGTTAGCGTCGTTCAATGCCGTCTTCAACATGGACTCAGCTCCAGTGGCGTGGAACTAGAGTCACACTCTTTTGGTATAAAAAAAGAACTACGCCAGTGACGTGAAAAATTGGTGACCGATATACCTCACTGTTCACTAATCATTTCCTATCTCAGGCCCAGCCTCTCCGGGCATTGAAACCAAGAGAAAATTAAGACCAATTCCCACTGACTTCAGATTAGGCAGACTCCGGTAAGCATCACAGCTGGTTTGCTGAGCGACGTGCGAGCGCTGGAAAACTCGGGTCTATGCTATTAGCGTATGCGAAGACTTGGTGACCAATTTTTTGTAGTTGGATAGGCGAGGTATGCGCCATTAGGTTTTACAGTGTATTTAATGCTTTTGGACGTAAACTGTGTTGTAGGTGAGTTTGACAGCCTTGAGTGGCTAGCCCTTTTCGACTGAAGTAAATTAATTAATTTCACAAGTGGGCTCAGCCACACTTGCGACTCGATTCTGCCGATTGATCAATGATGGCAAGACTTAGCTCGTCCTCCAGTATTTGAGATATTGTTATTGAAACTCACACCTGAGCTAAAAAGTGCGGACTTCACTGGAATTTAAACCTTTTAGTTGTTCAAACATATCTTGACATCTATTTCCATTTAATTATAATCTGCGTATTATCACTCAAGACAACAACAAATATATTTGCATTTTACTTTCATTGGACAGTAAAGAAAATTGCGAAATTTTGTAAAATTCTGCCCACTATCAAATTCATTTCATCTTATTTTTGATACATACATACATATGTACAGCTGCTAAGCGGAGTACATTGGCCTAAAGACAGCGATAAGCATCGTCGTTGTCGCTACATTTTCAGCACCAAATTTGGTCAACGTCACCAAGCGTGGATAAAGCTAAAAAAACATTAGGTACAAAGAGGATTGTATGTCTTTTTGTGTTTTTGTGCACTCATATGCACATACGTGTGGCTCACATTTCCAAAATAGGCGACAGAGCCTGCGCTGAGAGTTTGTTTTTTCTTTGGTTTCTTTCTATTGCCTTTTGCTTTATATTTGCGGTCTTTCTGCTGGCCAATGCTTCAGTGAGACAGTGTGGCACTAAACATGGGTGGAGAAGGGGGAATAGTTCCCCCAGCGGGTTATGGGCTTAGAATATACCCGCAGCAGGTATTCCTATTGCAAGGAACGACAAAAATACCACACTGATTCAGGGGTTGTGGCGAATTCCGTTTCTTTAGCAGCCGAGTCTCTGGTTACCCCAGTTCCTTATAGATCAAGGGGGTGGGTAGGCTGCATGTCCTCATGGAACGTACCGCATCTATATCCGGCAAAGGGCCATCAACATCGATAACACTCCCCAAAAACCATCAGGAAGTGTCCCTATTGCTACAATAACAACAACAAGGATGGATGGTACCTGCAAATTGGGACACTAAAAGTTTGCCAACGCACAGTGTTTCGTGTAGAACAAGCTAGCTGGACAAAAACAAAGTTCTTATTCCAAGAAAAGTGTAATGAGAAATGAAAGAAAACAAACAAAATAACGGGATTTGTGTTTTTTTTTGATATTTTTGCTCATATATATTGAGTAATTGAAGTAAGAAGGCAGGAGTGGCCGTAAAAAGCATTGATTAATTTGCAAAATTCTTGTTGAATATTAAGCTTCATATTTCTTTAAGTGAACACTTTTATATAATTTTTTTATGGATTCTAAGCTCGAAGGTAAGTCAATTTTTTTAATAGTAATTCTTTCGCAAATAGAGTATTTTCAATATATTTAACATTCCGTTATTAAGAAGAAAAGGTATTTTTTCTCTATATTGTTAACTTGAGGGACAAAAAAGTTACATACATCCGCGGACATCCGGGCCAAATTTTATATATGTTATAGTCGCAATTATTCTCTAATAGCTGAAAGAAAAAACCATTGCGAATTCTTTGCACATCTATTTTTAATTTTTTTTTGTAGAATTAGTTATCTCTACATATAAAATAGGATGTATGTACGTACCAGCTCCGACGAGATATTTGAACCTTTAAAGCTGATCAACAAACAGCAAAACCAATTCCCAGGTACAGGGAACAAACACGTAGCCATAAAATACACAAAAATAAACGCGCAAGGTCAACAAGAGCACACCAAAAGCAAAAAGGCGAGATCACTGACTTCAACCTCCACAACATAACCACACAGGAACGCTACACTAAACAACCCCATTTGGTAGCATCTACGACAATACCTGAATGTAATACAAATACTGCACAACTGATAACAAATCAGAACGATCAACGACACTTAAGATGACAGCACAACAATCATCAGCTATTCACCCTGTCGGAAAATCAACAACACAAAGCAGTTTAGTTATAACCGTACCAAGAACGGAGTTTTTTGACATTTGGGTTCAACATTCGAAGGAAACCAGATATTTTTATTTTATTTTTTATTTAAAGTTTAAGCTTACAAATATCGGCATATTCGTCGAAGCTGGATCAAAGTGGATCACTTCTGGAAGACATAAGGAACGATTTTGAATAAAAACTCGGAGTGGCTTTCAGGGTCCAGACTTCACATTTACAATAACGGGTGGATTCAAAGTTGCCATCAGACCAACCAACCACTTTTTCAGGTAACCCCGGCCCCGGAAGACGAAAGAAGGACTTTGTTAGCTGCAGTGAAAAAACCAAACGGCGTCGAGTGGATGACCTCTGGCAATCTAGAAGTCATGGTGAGTTACTCTATGCGGCAGAAGTATCAACGCGTATGTCCGGCAACAGAAATATTGCTAACATTATAAAAATATCACAGGAAACCACTCAAATATCCGGCAAAAAGATGACATATTAGCCAGATGCACGATGCTTGAGCAATGCAGAAGCTTAGCTTACTACGTAGATAGCTAGTCGACGACTCATGGGTACAAAACGACTCGGAAGTGGAGCATCAAGGCAGGCCATAAGGTTTATCCATCATTTTGTAGTCTAAGAAAAGCTAAGGCAGAATGCTATCCAAATGAAATTGATGTTGGTGAAACACATGCCGAAATTAAAGTCCAGCCCGTATTAGATAAAACTGTTTGAGCGTTTAGTTTTAGCAAACCAAGAAGCTTTTGTTAGTTTATTACCTACAAACTTGACGTATACTTTAATCAGCAAGTGGGGTTGCGATGGAAGCTCTGGCCATAACACATATCAACAAAAGTTGACATTGTTATTATTATTATTGTAATTCACTTTTACATTCCTCACTGGTACTATAAAATAATTTGTAAAAATTGTAGTGCCAGGATAAATACTCAAATAAATACAAAATATGTATGTACATATGTACAGTCACTCACATAAATAGTAGACACCCCTTTTTGGACAATTCTTACAATTTTCGCTTTCGCAAATTTATTTTAACTAATTTCCCATAAGAAAATTTGTCACGATCTATAACAAAAACTAAATTATATTTAAAAAATATTTGAAAAAATTCGACGAATTTTCATATTTTAACTAATTTCCCTTAAGAAAATTTGTCACGATCTATAACAAAAACTAAATTATATTTAAAAATGTTTGAAAAGTTCGACGAATTTCCATAAAAAATTTTATTTTTTTTTCCGAATTTTTAGAATTGTTTAGAGTATGAGATTTGTAGTCCATTCAATTTATGTACAATAAAGTAATATTCTTAAGTCCTTAAAATTTTTTTGGATATATGTCACTTATTCACACGAGTTACTGTATATGAAATAAGCAAATGTATGCATATGAAGTAAAATTTTGGAAAAAAATAAAAAACAAGAACATATGGCTGAAAAAAATGACGTAGTTGTAATAAATGACTGCATATGAAACGGAAAATCTCATAAAATAATTTTGTCCAGCTAGCTTGTTCTACACGAAACACTGTGCAACGATTTAATTTTGGCTTCACATTGTGGTGGACATCGTGGACATCAAAACATCGGTTTTTGATCCCCGATTAAACGACCTATGCTTGATCTACCGAATATTGGACCTTGGCGCCACATCCAGCGGTTAAAGCACAACGACTCACCGGACTTCAGCTCGCCAGGTACAGACTCCAATTCTGATCGGGTACTAATCCACCAATTGTTCAAATCGGCCATAAAACGATCTTCCGGTTGTTGCCATGAGGTTGTTTTATCGATGATTTATGCGTTTCTTTTAGACGGTTCTTAACGACGAGTTATCGGTTTGTTGCTTATAAGAACTTTAATAACGAGCAATCGATTTGTTATGGAAGTGCTGTAAATTTTCTATGGATAACAAGGGTTATCAAAACTTTTTTATATAGTTTACTATCGAAAAATTAACGACAAATTAATAAAATTATCAATTTGTTATCGAAATGTGTTCGAAAAATTATCGAAGATTTATCGAAGACCTATCGATGTGTTTTCAAAGGGTTATCGATTATCTATTGAAAAATTATCGATGTGCTGTTATTAAGTATTAGTTTGTTATCAAAAATTCATCGATTTACTATGGAGAAGTTATCGGTATGTTATAAAAAATTTTCGAATATTTATCGATATGCTTTCAAACATTTATCGACTTGTTATCGACTTTCTATCGGAGTGTACTAATATGCTACAGACGTGTTATCGATTTGTTATCGAAGGATTACAGATTTGTTTTCAAAAAATTTCAATGTGATATCGAAAAGTTATCGATTTCTTATCAGAATATTATTTATCTATTATCAGCGTGTTATTGATTTGTTTTCGCCCACTCACGGCTTGTTGTGAAACATATGCTGACAAAACTTTAATATAAAATCGATGCCACTTCTGTAACTCGTCGATAACAAGCCGACAACTATCGCCATCGATAATAATCCGAAAGAAAACTTGTCAGTATCAGTGGTTGCCGCTAAGAAACTGACAAAGTTCTTCTTATATAGCCAAAAATTATATGCTTCTGATAAAGTTTACCTCTGTTCTTCAATACTTGGGGCTCTTGTTAACTAACAACCCCCCACCGCTGATTTATTCGCACCTATACCCCTGTACGTGCACATAGATGGGCTAGTTGCTATTGCTCAACTAACTGACAAGCGCATAAACATTTTCGTTTAAAAGTTACTAAATCTTTTGTTATGTTAGAGTTATCTTGATACGTGTTTAATGTTGCTTGCGCTGCTGCTGCTACTCTGCTATCTAACGTTGTGGTCTGGTCACCTTGATTTGTTGAGAAAATTGCAAATTTCGGCATTTCAACGTAAACATTTTCACTGCGCGCCCATAACACGAAAGAAGCTTCGCGCAACTCCAGACTGATGAGCTGCTTTCATCGCCTCATTGCAAAGCCGCCACAACTGATTTGGTCATAGAGATAAAGTGGGTGCACGTCGTCGGACAAGTGATCAAACGATTTGGTGGCCAAGTGATCAGTTAAGCTATACACCTACATACACACATACATATATGGATATGTGTGTTATTGACCGCAGCAAACGAAAGTGAAATTTTCTTATTTAGAATTGATGGATAATTTGACCAGCTGTTGCTTCTGTAAATGCTACTTAAATGCTGTTACTTGCTACTGTTTGTGATATCAAAAGCGGTGAGTGTTAGATTTAAATTGTATTAACTTGTCGTTGCAATTATTTTCAAGTTGTTGTTGTAACGCTTGATTTTTGTTATACCTTGTTTTACACTGCACTTCAGCGTAGTATGCGTAAATAAATCGGTCAACGGCCGCTGATAAGAGCTCAAACAATGGAAATAGCTGTGACAACTGATTGTGTTTTTATGCGAAGCTAGGCAATTAAGTGACCGCCTTTCTGGCAAGGCTGCCCACTGATTCCTTCCCATCTACCCCTCTGTTTTTCAAATCATGTTTCAGGTTGACCTCTCTACATAAGTTTATGAGAAAAACTTCCATCTAGAGAATGTGTAGGAATGGTCCCGATCAGTTGGTTCTGGAAATAAAGAATCCCGCTCCAACGTCCTCTGGTGTCTTCGAGCTACCAGCGTACCATATGTGGTTCCTGTTAAGCTTTTCTTGGGGATGTGGGACCAGTGTAAAGCTATTCCTCTTAGTATTTGTAGAAGGGAAGGAATTCTTCCTCCTTTCTGCACAGAGAAAATATAGATGCCTCATAATTTCAAAGATTTGTAGCACTCAAATTACCAAATTGTTCATCTAAGTTCCTCACAGAAACGAGGAACCAGAGATTGGGATGCTTTCGATTGTTTTAATCAAAATCTACACAGTAAGCTTTGATGTGGCACATTAATTCTAGCTCATCGTCGCAAGTAGAGGAGTTTCCAGAAATTTGATAGGTAATACTTGGTCCATCATTAGAAACTGTATTAAAGTGAACCCAATCAGTTAAACTGAGCGTTTTTTTCTGGTCCAACCAGAAAACCGTGTTATTCGGAAATGGGCTTTTTCCCAAGCACTCCAACCATATCTCTTAAAGTGTAGACTAATCTAAATTAGAATTTCAAATTCCCTACTTCATGCTCTGTATGGTTCGAAATAAGCAATCCGGGCCAACATATCTCCTTAGCAGTTGCTATTAGGGTTCACTTGATCTAGCAAGCTATGAATACTAGCAAAGAGGACATGTTATCCGCACCACTACTCTGTCTTTTATCGAATAAAATTGAAGCTGACAAAAGAGTTGTGTTGGTCGTACTCCCCAAGCCTATATCAGCGATAGTTGTTCTGCTATTCGCTACTTACGTGTCCAAAAGGCGTCAAAGGCAGGTTTTTTGTTCACTAGGAAACCCCTTTATTTGGTTTAATTCGGAAATATTTCCGGTGGATTTCAGGATTGTTTTCGGGATGATTACGAAACTAATTTAGGGCCGAATATTTTTGGGGCCATTTTTGGATCATTTTGTAAATATCTCAAGATCAGTGTGATATAATTTTCGAGGTAGTTTCGGAATTGCCTGCGGTATCAATTAAGATCATTTTGTTCTTTCAGTTTTAATTCGGAAACACATATTACAGACAGTTTAAACAATTTTATTTATTTATTTATAAGACTCGATGGTTGAGCGTAAGAATAATGTCTTTGCGTATTATTTGTTTTCGGAAAGTTTAGGTGATGCTTTCGGCGTCAATTAGGGATCTTTTCACTATTATTTCCTGATCGCCGCCGCATAATTTTCCGAATATTTTATAGCTATTGCCCAAAAGTTTTGGAGTTATTTTCAGAAGTCACCCAGCATTTCAAAACAGGGAGTAAGACACGAAGTTTGCCGAAGACGAGTTTGCAAGACTCTTACATCAATTTTCATAAACGCTTATTTATTTTATAAACTTTTATTTGTACCTACTTAAATTTATACACAGTTTTTCTTTTATTTATTTACATGCTGACCATTTGATCTTGCCTTGCCAACATGTTTACGATCCTACGTTGTGCCATTGTTTTCAGTGTTAAGTGGGGCCAATGTACTTGACAATCACCGCTCCTGTTTGTCGATTTGCTCTCGTTAACGTTCGCATTTAGCTTGCGGTCACTACTCCGCGCAAACACTTTGTTGATCTTTTGAGGTTAAACGTGGGTGACTGATTGATTTGCCTATGTAAACGAGTGGTGCTCTGAAATTGAAAAATGTATAAATGACATTTTAACAATAATATCGATGAAATGTACAAAAAAGAAAAAGAGAAATATCAATAAAAGCTGCAGTTGCAAGAGCTACAATAGCATCAACAGTTTTTGTAGACAGGCCCGCCGCTGGCAGTTTTATGACTGCGTGCAAATACCGATAATGGCACCCTTTGATTATATATCGTCGCTCCCATGGAAGATTAAAACGTTTCAGATTTTCTGTGCTAGTTTTCTCTGAGAAAACTGAATCGTGTTATTCTTTTAAGGGACAATATTATACTGAGGTTTGCTTTAAAAAAGATTTTTTTTAATTTTGTTCATCATAGAATATAAAATAAAAAGAAACTTAATAAATAGGTATAAAACATTTATATTGATTGGGGTCTTAGGGTCGTTTTCATCATCTCCTGTTACGCTAACTGGGCAGTTTATTTGACAGATAACCGGACGATTTTCTGGTAAATAAACTGTCAGTCAGCGCTAACCGGAGATGGTGAAAACGGCCCTTTAATAATATTTGTTTTACTAAAATGTAAAACTTAAAACAATACATACATACATATGTATACATATTACAAAAACTTAACTCTTGTTGCCTATATATTTGCAAATCTTCTATAAACTTTATTGTATCCAAGCTGTCTAAAATTTCGTGTTCAATTGAAACTCTGGCTAAATTATAAGTCTCTGTTGGAGCAATGTTGATCTTAAATAATTTTTTATAAAAGGATTTTTTTGAAAAGGATCTTTCACCAGATGCAAACTGAAAGCGGCGTGTCTTGGCTATTGCTGTGTCCGAAATGTTGAAATTAGGTTATTCGAAAAAGATATTGCAATATGGTTGTGGATCATTAGACTGATTGTATGTATTTTATTGCAACAATTTCCTTAAAGATCAATACCGTCAATGTCTGAATCACCACTTGAATCATCCTTTAGCTTGAGACTTAAATCTTTACAATGTTTCATTAGCTCATGATTGGAGTAATTAAATAAATTATCACGTGTTTGAATCGAGCTCAAGACCTAACAATAATTATTTTATAACAACAAAAATGTTAATACATCGCAGAGCACGGGGAAAAAGTGTCAATAAATATGACACTATGGCATCATTGCCATCAAACAAGTCTAATTTTCACATCCATTCTGCAAAAGAAAGTCGCACTGCTGTGACTATCAATTGGCAATAATCAGAATAGAAGTAGGAATAATGAAGACAATAAAAAACCGCTGTGATGGCTGAATGGTTATAGCAGCGGCGTTAAACGTTGCCGATGAAGGAATTTAGCAGTTCCCGAAATGTATCTATACAACGAGCTTTAGCAGTTGTCTAATTTTTTCTTTCTTCTATTCTAATTTAGTAATTTGTTTTATTAAGAAAAATGTATCATAAACAATATAATGATAAAATAATGATAGTTAGGCCTTGAGCTCGATTCAAACCCGCCATCTTGCAAATCAGTAGGTCGATATAACATTGTTAATAAATTATCGTTACAAAAGCCAAATAGGTCAGTAGACGTTGTAACTCCTCGAAACTTTCCTTACAGAAGATATTGCTTGAGCTAAGATACTAAAAAAAATCTACCTTATATTTAATTTTGGGGTCCATGATTACTTCATCATTCTGCACATATTGAAATTGAGTTGGTTTTTTTCTAGGGCGAAAGGTATTTACTGGTGGAAAATCTGTTTCAACATTAAGTTTTTGAGCTACTTTGGAAGCTTCTGCTAGAACAATTTGAAAGTGTTCATCCGTACGATATTCTGCGAACTTCGCAATCATTTTATTAGAAGATTTGAACAGATTTGATATTCATTGGGACTCTGCATCATTTTACTCAAGCATTAATTTCGTTTAAAAATTTCGAACCAAATTATTACCGAGCAAACAAATCTATAATTTTGAATATTAAGAGCAAGCAAATGCGCTTTACGAGAAATATTGCAATTCCATTCCGACGAATTACAAGATATTTCCAGCAAGGCGTTAAATATTTTTTCGAGGTGGTACCTTAAAGGCTTAACTGCATCGATTCGGCTAGACCATCCCGTGGCACTTAAAGCTTTTAATTTTAAATCTGGCAAATGTTTGCAAATTATCGACCACCTTTTCGTGATGATGAAAGAAAACGTAGATTTCTTGAATTATATTAAAGAAACTAACAGTTTCGTGTGTTATATTTTCTGCATCGTTCGTTTGATGTTGACATTTTATTGTGAAAATAAGTAAAAAACAAAATGGATAAAACCTCACCTGTGGACCTGGTGATCGGACAGAAACCAACGAAATTTTCACATATCTCAACATTATTGGTTTTGCCTCAGTACAACTGTAATTTCTTCCGTGTGACTTGCATCTGGTCAGGTTTATATAATATTTTTGACGACGCCCGGAAAGTCAGGCACTGTCTTGTTAAAAACTTGATAACAGCTATGATTCTTTCTAGCACGTCGGACCATTGTTTTTTATCAATTCTAAGTATTGGTTTACAGTAGATTTATTTTTTAACAATGCTATTCAATTGTACCCACGATTTTACATTTTCACTATGGTACTGCCAATCAGAAAACCCGTTCAAAGAAGATAAACTTCTAATAGATTTACCAAATATTTTACAACAAAAACAATTGACAGAATCTTTTGAAGTGGAGTAACAAGCCATTCTCGTATAACCTTTTCTCCATTGGCAAGATTTCTATAATAGTAATTGTCTGTGAGGAAAGTTTATAGTCGTCATTTAGAGGAAAGTTATAGTTTGACACCTGTATGGACCCACGACTAACTAAAATATTTACAAGATCATTAGAAATACTAGCAGGCCACAAACCGGGATCATCACCACAATCTAAATTGCTACAAATTACAAATGATAACGAGAAATTGCCTACAGGTTCCTCAGAAGTACTTTTTCCGGGTTTCACTGTACTTTCCTTCTGAAGAACATACATCGATTTGTTCAGATACGTCCATAGCTTCTTGATTTAAAGCTGCGTCTGTTAAGGCTTCGTCAACATTTTCTTGACACTCCGTTTCTTTATTTTCTGGCTTATTTAAACATTTATTTAAGGAAGCCGCCAATTGCTCCTTCTGTCCCTCGTTTTCTCGTTTTCGCTGTCGTGATCGCGCTCCGGAAAGTTTTTTCTTTTCTGCGGTTCCTAAAATTGTTTTTACCATTAAATATTTGTTTAAATTAATCTAAGTACCTACAAAAGACACTGTAATCAAAATAATAATACATGGGTATTTACTATAACAGCATCCACCCTGCATCGAAAAGGAGAGACAGTCCCGCATAGAAACAGTTCCGCACTACAGGTTTAATGATTACCTATGGACTGGTGCATACCGGGACAGTTGGTAGCCACCGCTGTACTAACAGCGCTAAAGCTTGAGCTTGTATTTAAATTAATAAATCGAAGCTACGCCTACTTTAGAGCCACCTAGGACTGAACTAGTTAAGAACGCGTGCAAAAGGTCTGCAGAAGGAGCCGATTGTCATTTCGTAGGACATCACAATGTTAAAAGTACTAGTACTGTCTTTTAATGCGATAGTTTTGGGATGAGTTTTGAGATTCTTTTATAAATTTAATTTAGAATAGTCTTCTATTATTTATGGAAAATAAATCGACCCTTAATAGAAAAGTTATCCATTTTTCATATTGTTGTTTTAAAGATTCCTTATCAAACCGATAACTCGACGATTCGTAATTGTTAATAAGCCGCTAATAAAACAATATAATGTCAGTATCAGTTGTTTCCGATGAGAAGGACGATGCTCTTCTCAAAAAGCCCAAAGTTATTTGATTTTGATAAAGTTTCCTCTGTCGGGGTCTAACTTAAACCCCCGGGCGAGTTCTATTTAATTTAAGAACATTAGCTTTTTGGACGTACGCTAATATGTTTACAAATCGAACTTCACGAGTACTTGGTACTCACTCCTTTTTATACTAATCGAGATAGAAAACTTACATATATCAAAATCATCAGGGTGAAAAAAAATCATTTAGCCATGTCCGTCCGTCGGTAAACACGAGATATCTTATTGAAATTTGGTACGTAAGTTCCTTGACACTCTTCTCCGGAACCTATTTAAATTGAGCGAAATCGGTCAATAACCACGCCCCCTTTTCATATACATAAAACTTTCAAAAACACCAAAAACGTGATAACTCAGGAGCTGCATTATTAAGTACCATACCGAATTTCAGGAGTGGGTTGATATAGCGTCCCCTAGTTCAAAATTTTGAAAATCTACAAAAAGGGGAGAGGCACTGCCCACTTCTGACAAAATACATTTTTCAATTATTGGTCATAAAACAAAAACGGTTAAAGCTGTAGACACAAAATTCCGCAAACTCTTAACCTTTATAACAGGGAATAAACCGGGACAACAATTATTGAAATCTGTGAAGGACCACGCCCACTTTTATATAAAAGAAATTTAAATGGACCGTCGGCGAATATAAAAGCAATATCTTTGTGAAAAGAAACATGATATTTTACTTCTAAAGTGTATTTAAATAAGAAAAATGAAGAAATGAAACAATTTTGGAAACAGGTGTGGCATGGTCCTGTTTAGCCAAGCGTTTGCCAGTTTGCCAAACATTTCTGGAGCCAGAACTAGAAGTGCAATAGACGTATCCTTATAAAATGTAACACATATTTTCCTTATAACCCCACATATTTCTGCCAACAATAGACCACGTCAGTTAAGGATCACGCACCTTTTATATAAACGATATTGAAATTACCCAGTTCTAGAGAGTATTTGCAAGAAGAAACGAATAAATAAACAATATCTTGAAATGGGAGTGGCACCTACCCTTTTAAGAATAATACTTCGTCTACGCTTTCGGAACACAACTGGGGAATATTTCTAATAAAGTAGGCAAGATCCTTTAAAAACATGCCCAGTTTTGATTATACTTAGTGTTAAAAGACTAAACCTAATTGGCGATAGAAGCTGTCAACTGAATATATACTATCGGTTCTACCGAACTTAACTCTTAGTTGTTGTCAATCCCTTTGTATTGTAAAATCTGAAATACTGATTACGCTCTAGCTGATTTGACTGACGCAATGTTATTAAATATATGTACATACGTACATACTTGACGGCAAAGTCTTGCGCATGATCTTGTTAGTGATGAGTAGTTATTGATATCTATAAGTCTAATCTAATATATATTATAAATGGGAAAGTTTGATGTTAAGATGTTTGGAGTTTGGATGTTTAGATGTTTGGATGTTTGGATGTTTGGATGTTTGGATGTTTGTCCAGACGTTTGTCTTTGTGACTCAATACGCAAGAACGGCTGGACCGATTTGGATGAAATTTTGCACACATATAGCCAATAGTCTAGAAGGATCTACTAGCTATATATTTTTCAAAAGGGGCGTGGTCCCCCGCCCCCTAGGAACAGTTATAATTTAATTATTATATTTTTTCGTCTTTGCGACTGAATCACGCCAAAATGGCTACACGGATTTTGATGAAATTTGGGACACAGACAGTAGTCTACTAGCGAAATTTTTTTCGACATGGAAAGAGGGGTGGGGGTCCCACGACCCTTCGAGAATTATTTTTCATAATTTTTACACATTATAACTTTACGTATACTGGCCTTCACCAATATCACAGACTCAAGGGGTCAAATAAGTCGAGGGCTTACAAAGTAAGCAGTGACACCTTCCGCCCGCCCCCCTTTATCTCCCCTCTGGTGTAAAATCCATAAATTGTTATAACTCAATCTAAATTTTCTCCTAAATCAATAGTTTTGGTATCTGGTACATACAGAACGAGATCTAGACAATTTTGGAGGAACGATCAGTGGTCCTCTCCTCTACTCCCGCCATCCGCCCTCCATCAATTGTTTTTATTAGCACGCTTTTATTAGCTTTACCTGTATGTTTCTATCTAACTTTTTATTCGCTCCAATGCGCCTGCTGCCTTATTAACATGGTTTTATAATTAGCTTCACCTTATTTGTAATCCCGTAAGGGTCATATCGAGACCCTTCCGGGATCATTTCTGGATGGTTTTCGGGATCGGTCCGGGATTACGCCGGGGTAATTTCGGGACTTTTTCGGGACTATTTCGGGATCATTTTGGGACCCTTCCGGATCATTTCTGTATAGTTTACGGGATCCGTCGGGATCCCGTCGGGGTTATTTTGGAACATTTTCGGGACTATTCCGGAATCATTTCGGAATTATTTCGCGATCATTTGGGGACCCTTCCGGCATCATTTCTGGATGGTTTTCGGGATCCGTGCGGGATCTCGTCGGGGTCATATGGGGACTTTTTCGGGATCATTTCAGGGCTCTTCCGGCATCATTTCTGGATGGTTTTCGGGATCCGTCCGGGATATCGTCGAGGTCATTTGGGGACTTTTCGGGATCATTTGGGGGCTCTTCCGGCATCATTTCTGGATGGTTTTCGGGATCCGTCCGAGATCTCGTCGGGGTCATTTGGGGACTTTTTCGGGATCATTTTGGGGCTCATCCGGCATCATTTCTGGATGGTTTTCGGGATCCGTCCGGGATCCCGTCGGGGTAATTTCGGGACTTTTTCGCGACTAATACGGGATCATTTGGGAACCCTTTCGGCATCATTTCTGGATGGTTTTCGGGATCCGTCCGGGATCCCGTCGGGGTCATTTCGGGACTTTTTCGCGACTAATACGGGATCATTGGGAACCCTTTCGGTATCATTTCTGGATGGTTTTCGGGATCCGTCCGGGATCCCATTAGGGTAATTTCGGGACTATTAGGGGATCATTTGGGAACCTTTCCGGCATCATTTCTGGATAATTTTCGGGATCCGTCCGGGATGCCGACGAGGTCATTTCGGGACTATTTCGGGATCATTTGGGATACCTACCGGCATCATTTCTGGATGGTTTTTGGGATTCGTCCGGGATCCCGTCGTGGTCCTTTCGGGACTTTTTTTCGACTAATACGGGATCATTTGGGGACCCTTTCGGCATCATTTCTGGATAGTTGTCGGGATCCCGTCACGGTCATTTCGGGACTATTAGGGGATCATTTGAGGACCTTTCCGGCATCATTTCTGTATTGTTTTCGGAATCCTTTCGGGATCCCGTCAGGGCCATTTTGGGACTTTTTGGGGCTAATACGGGATCATTTGGGGATCCTCTAGGGGTCGTTTCGTGACTTTTTCTGTTTTATTTCGGGATCATTTGGGAACCCTTCCGGCATAATTTCTTGATGGTTTGCCGGATCCATCAAGGTCATTTCGGGGACCATTTTGGGATCATTTGGGGACCCTTCCGAGATCATTTCTGGATCCGTCCGGGATGCCGTAGGAGCCATTTCGGGATTTTTTGTTACTTTTCCGGGATAGTTTTTGGACCCTTCCGGGATCATTTCTGGATCTGTGCGGGATCCCATCTGGGTCATTTCCGGACTATTTCGGGATCATTTTGGGATCCTTCCGGAATCTTTTCTGTATGGTTTTCGCGATCCGTCGTTGATTCCCTCGGAGCCATTTCGGAACCTTTTCTGGAGTATGTCGGGGTCATTTGGGACTTTTTCGGGATCATTTGGGGCTCTTCCGGCATCATTTCTGAATGGTTTTCGGGATCCGTACGGGATATCGTCGGGGTCATTTGGGGACTTTTTCGGGATCATTTGGGGGCTCTTCCGCATCATTTCTGGATGGTTTTCGGGATCCGTCCGGGATCCCATCAGGGTAATTTCGGGACTATTAGGGATCATTTCTGGACCTTTCCGGCATCATTTCTGGATAAGTTTCGGTATCCGTCCGGGATGCCGACGAGGTCATTTCGGGATTATTTCGGGATCATTTGGGATACCTACCGGCATCATTTCTGGATGGTTTTTGGGATTCGTCCGAGATCCCGTCGGGGTCATTTCGGGACTTTTTCTCGACTAATACGGGATCATTTGCGGACCCTTTCGGCATAATTTCTGGATAGTTGTCGGGATCCGTTCGGGATCCAGTCACGGTCATTTCGGAACTATTAGGGGATCATTTGAGGACCTTTCCGGCATCATTTCTGGATAGTTTTTGGAATCCTTTCGGGATCCTGTCAGGGTCATTTCGGGGCTTTTTCGGGATCATTTAAGGATGGCTTTCAGGATTCGTCCGGGAACCCGTCAGGGTAATTTCTGGACTTTTCCGAGACTATTTCGGGATCATTTTGGGACCTTCTCAAGATCATTTCTGGATGGATTTCGGGATTTGTCCGGGATGCCCTCAGGGTCATTTGGGACTATTAGGTGAGCATTTGAGGACCGTTCCGGCATCACTTCTGGATGGTTTTCGGTATCCGTTCAGATTCCCGTCGGAATAATTGCGGGACTTTTTCGGGATCATTGGGGTCCCTTCCAAAATCATTTCTGGATGGTTTTTGGGATTCGTCCGGCATCCCGTCGGGGTCATTTCGGGACTTTTTCTCGACTAATACGGGATCATTTGCGGGCCCTTTCGGTATCATTTCTGGATAGTTGTCGGGATCCGTTCGGGATCCCGTCAGGGTCTTTTCGGAACTATTAGGTGATCATTTGAGGACATTTCCGGCATCATTTCTGGATAGTTTTCGGGATCCTTTCGGGGTCCAGTCAGGGTCATTTCGGGACTTTTTCGGGATCATTTAGAGATGGCTTTCAGGATTCGTCCGGGAACCCGTCAGGGTAATTTCTGAACTTTTCCGAGACTATTTCGGGATAATTTTGGGACCTTCCCAAGATCATTTCTGGATGGATTTTGGGATCAGTCCGGGATGCCGTCAGGGTCATTTGGTATTAGGGATCATTTGAGGACCTTTCCGGCATCACTTCTGGATGGTTATCGGTATCCGATCAGGATCCCCTCGGAATCATTGCGGGACTTTTTCGGGATCATTTGGGGTCCCTCCCAAGATCATTTCTGGATGGATTTCGGGATCTGTCCGGGATCCCGTCAGGGTCATTTAGGGGTGCGTTCGAGATCCCGTCAGGGTCATTTCGGGACTTCTTCGGGAATATATCGGGATCATTTCTGGATGGTTTATGGGATCCGTCCATGACCCCTTAAGGGTCATTTCGGGACTATTAGGTGATCATTTGAGGACCTTTCCGGCATCACTTCTGGATGATTTTCGGTATCCGTTCGGGATCCCGTCGGAATCAATGCGGGACTTTTACGGAATCATTTGGGATTCCTTCCGGCATCATTTCTGGATGGTTTTCGGGATTTGTCCGGGATCCCGTCGGGTTATTTCGGGACCTTTTCGGGGCTAATACGGGATCATTTGGGGATCCTCTAGGGGTCGTTTCGTGACTTTTTCTGTATTATTTCGGGATCATTTTGGGACCCTTTCGGCATAATTTCTTGATGGTTCCGGATCCATCAGGGTCATTTCGGGACCATTTTGGGATCATTTGGGGACCCTTCCGAGATCATTTCTGGATCCGTCCGGGATGCCGTAGGAGCCATTTCGGGATTTTTTGTTACTTTTCCGGGATAGTTTTTGCACCCTTCCGGGATCATTTCTGGATCTGTGCGGGATGCCCATCTGGGTCAATTCCGGACTATTTCGGGATCATTTTGGAATCCTTCCGGAATCATTTCTATATGGTTTTCGCGATCCATCGTGGATCTCCTCGGAGCCATTTCGGAACTTTTTCTGGAGTTAGTCGGGATAATTTAGGGACCCTTCCTGGATATTTTCTGGATGGTTTCTGAGATCCGTCCGGGAGCCCGTCAGGGTAATTTCGGAACTTTTTCGGGACTATTTCGGGATCAATTTGGTACCCTTCAGGCATCATTTCTGTGTGGTTATCTGGATAAGTCTAGAATCGTGTCGTTGTCATTTCGGGTTTTTTTGGGACTACTTCGGGAACTTTTGGAAACACTTCCGGGGCATTTCCGGATGGTTTTCGGGATCCGTCCGCGATAGCGTCGGGGTCATTTCGTGGCTTTTTCTGGATAATTTCGTTATCATTTTGGGATCCTATCAGGTTATCAGCTCATAAAGTTCTTTTTTTTACTCAATTACAAAAATAAAATGCATTAGACAGAAAAAAAATTTTAAACAGATAACTTTATAAGCAGGCTAACGTGAATAGCCCACATATTTCATTTTCTCCTTGCGGACGGGGCCGCGGGTAAAGGCTAGTTAGTCAATATATCTAGATAAGTAGGTACTTACTATAATCACGATTTGATTATGATCACTCTAATAAAGTTTGATTATCAATAAATATATCTATTGGCGGCTACCGTGGTGTGATGGTAGCGTGCTCCGCTTACCACACCGTATGCCCTGGGTTCACACCCCTGGCAAAGCAACATCAAAATTTTAGGAATACGGTTTTTCAATTAGAAGAAAAATTTTCTAAGCGGGGTCGCCCCTCGGCAGAGCTCCGGGTGTATTTCTGCCATGAAAAGCTCTCAGTGAAAACTCGTCTGCCTTGCAGATGCCGTTCGGAGTCGGCATAAAACATGTAGGTCCCGTCCGGCCAATTTGTAGGGAAAACAAAGAGAAGCACGACGCAAATTGCAAGAGAAGCTCGGCCTTAGATCTCTTCGGAGGTTATCGCGCCTTACATTTACATTTATATCTAGATCCACCTCTGAAAAACTTTTAACAACGTAATTGCAATTTAATGTGTAATGGTTACGGTTCATCCACTATGCGCATCACGCAAGAACTATTTATATATGTATGTAAAACTACTTAACCAACCGAGCAACTATGAAATAAGCTTAACAGGGGACTCCCCTAACTTTGCCAATCTTGTCTTTCATAGGCAAGTGTCCAACGTTCAGTAAATACTAACATTACTTTTGGATCATAGTAAAATATCTAGAAATTTTGAAATCCGTCAATGCAGATGGCAATAGTGTCAATATATATTGATGTGTAGCACCTCCGTAACCCATCGATATGTGATTTAATCAGTGTTTGGTGCAATAAAATTAAAATATTGCAAATTAAAGGATTAAGTCATTTAACTTAGTTTTTTGTCCGCAATATAATCAAAGATATTTTTGAAAGCGAAAATCTATGTTGTGTAAGTAAAAAACATAATTTTAAAGAATTGTAAATTTTTTTTTAGCAAGTAAAACGGATTTAATACTAATATATTATATTAAGGGGCACATAGTAATGAAATATAGTACCCAGTGTAAGTAGAATCACAACTTATGACAGAAAAAACCATTCCAAATGATCGTTCGTTTTTATTTGTTATCGTAAGTACTTTCATTATATATTGGGGTATATTCATAATCAAACCTAGTTAAGAACTATAAGTAAGTGACAGCTTTTTGACGTAATTTCCTATGGGCTATGTGTCAAAAAAGCTGCAACTAGCTTTAAGCACCAAATAAATTCCTTCTTTGAATATGCTCCATTGAGTACGTAGCACATCTCGCAATCTATCAGTATCCCTCATATGGGTAGCGACAAAAGTATCAAAATATTAATTTTCACCCTGCAGCTGCTTAGTGCCGAACTATGTGAAACGTGGGGAGAGACAAATTTTTTCTGGTCTAAAACAAAACTCCAATTTTATCAAAGCGTTCAATCCCTTCAATATCTGAAAGTAAATCTGAGTAGCTGTGTTAATTTTTTGGTGTTTTGTAGCACCGCATGACCGCATGAATGGAAAAGACTGCTACGCAAAGAATATTTACCAAACATAATTAGTTAATTTTAAGTGAAACGAAACATAACGACTGCATCTTGAGACTTTTAATAGGAAAACACCAATATCAATGAGCCAGAACATTTCCGTGATAATTGGGCGTGATACGGAGCTAGAAAACCGACCAAATGATGGCTATTTGTATCGAGTTTGGGGCGCCATCAAGCGGGTATGAGCGCCTCCACCTTCTGACAGACAAAGTTTCTTAACGGATTCCAATAGATGGGGTTGTTAGGGCAAAGATTGCGGTCCGAGTTAGTAAGGTTCTTTTTTATTCTTTAGTGTGGATGACTATTTATTATGAAATTGACTTTGAATATTGGGACGTGGCGCCCGTGTGAAAAGATTGCGGTCCGAGCTAGTAAGGTTTCTTTTTCATTCTTTAGAGTGGATGACTATTATGAAATTTACTTTCAATATTACGTCGTTGGATTTGCCGCCCCTTGGACGTTGCGCCCGCGTGCTATGCACGCTTGCTGCCGTTTGTAGTGGGCCTGGTTGTAGAGACAATGAATTTATTTATTTCAACAGTAACTGCAGCGATAATGGCCTGTGCACACACTTTTCAAAAGCCAATAGAGCTTTTTTTTGTACAAAATATATGCAATCTATTAAATATTTAAAACAATTGTATGTTTATGGAAATCTATCAGATCATTTATGCAAATACCATATTTGGCCAGTGAGAAAACTGACAACTCGCATGATCAATCAAGGCGGATATTCACATCCAATTATAAAATTTGAATTTTAAACAAATAAATTCAAAAAACGTATAGCTACCGAAATAGTTATACAAATGTATTACTTTAAAAGCGTGTATCTAGGTTCCATAGTGTTGTACTGGGTATTGTGTCTGCCTACTATATCGAAAGTTCTTGGAAGAAGCAACTGTTGTTCAACTGTTTTGTTATGCCATTCAAAATGTATCGCAGAGTTGCTCTAATCCACTTAACATATTGCTCTGTGTTCAATCAACATGTAGTTCTTCGTCATGATTCAATCACAAGAGGTTTGCTCCGCTGGCACATTTTTTTACACTTCCAGTTATTTTGCACCCAAATCGAATTGACATCCGTTAACTCTGTTATTTCTTTGCGATTTTTCGAAAAATATTAGTAGTAGAAATAGGAAGCAGTCAGTATACCATTCGTTAAAACAATTAATTTAATTTTATGATGAATTTATTAATTAACTATGCCATGATCTATTAGTGTGGCTGAACATCGGTAATTTTATGAAAAGTACAGACACTAAGAAATCGTGCACTTTTGTAAACCTAAACCAATTTAAAATTCATCGATCAACGTCAAAAAGACTAGTAAATCGATTCACGTAGGAGCCTACAAATTTATAATCACTACTAATGTATTACTAGGGGTCCATTCTACTACAAATTTTGCTGAATGGAATTGAACTTTTCCCCATTTTCTTTACTTCGTAAAAGCAACCCACTCTGATTTTTAAATTTGAGAGTATCAAAGCTCTGCCATCATTGGAGATCAAATAATTGCATCATGGTTCTTCGTTTTTATGATGGTACTTTGAGATTTTGGAATATGTTTTTGACTCATATTCTTTATTTCAATTATCAATAAATATAAATTGTTTAAATTATACGAAACTGGGAGTGAGATCCATAGTAGTTTTGCGCAGAGCACCTTTCTGCATTGACGGCATTCGGCCACGCTTATAAAAATTTACCCTGGCCGGTCCACCAATTGGGTGAGATCAAAATTAAATGCGCGCAAATTCCTTTTGTACACAAAATTTTTTTCAGTGCACGACAACATTACAACAACTTCATAAAAATTGCCAACTTCAACTGCAAATATCTCCGGATGGAGATAAATTTTCCTCTTCCGTCTTCGGATTATTGTTGTCGAAGTCAATAAGCGTCTTTTGACCCCTGTTCTAGAATTTTACGATGAGTTTACTTCTTTGGCCATCCTAAGGAATTACCCATGGTCCTAGGTGACATTATTTGTTTTAGAATTCTCTGAAAATAAAAGTTATCGGTTTGTTATCCACTTGTTTTCGGTATGTTATTCATCTGATATGAGTTTGTAAGTTACGTGTAATTGAAGAATTATAGACGAGTAATCGATTTTTATCAAAGTGCTATAAATTTGCCAATTAAATAGCAATTCTTGCCAATGATTTGACCTTCTATTGAAAAGTTATTAAAAGTAAATTATCGGCTTATTATCGACAGCAAATTATTATCGTCGAGTTTTCGGCTTGTTGGCGCCGAGTCATCGGCTTCTTTTTGATTTCTTATCAGCTTGTTATAGCCAGCTACAGATGAGTCACCCATTTTGTAGTGCAGTTTTACCGATATCTGTGTCATAACAAACCGATGAACCTAAATCGGTACCAAATTGGTAGCATGCCAATAACAAGGTAACAAACACTCCGATAAAAATCGATATCTCTCGATATCAAAGGATAACTTTTTGATAATTAATTGACATTTTTCGATAGTAAAATCGTCAACTTTTAGATAACAAATCTTAATACGTCATCTTTTTCATAAATAAACCGATGAGCCGTCGACACCAAATCGTTGGCACGACGATAACAATTTGATAACACTTAAAAAAATATTGATATCTTTACGATATTGAGTTAATAACTCGTGAAAGACGATCTATGATTTCTCGATAAAAAAACCGATATCGAATCCAAGCGCCCAATCAGTTCCATAACAAATCGATGAGCGCTGATACCAAAGCGAATATACAGCGATTAAAGACTGATAACAGTCAATATCTTTTCGATATCACATCGGAAACTTTTTGATAACCAATTAATAGCTTTTCGATTGGAAAATTGATGAATTTTTGATAACTTTTCCATAAAAAAGCGATGAAGTTTTGGATAAGAACTTATAAACTTTATAACACTTAGGTAAAAGTCGATGCATTTTCGATATCAAATCGATTTGTTTTAATAACTTTCGATAAATATTCGATCAATTACGGATAATGAATTTATAACACTCCGATAAAAGTCGATATCTTTATGATATCAAATCGATACTTTTTCGAATTCAAATTGATAACTTTTCGATAAATAAACGATACATTTAGATAATAACTTGATAGCACTCCGGTAAAAGTCGATGCATTTTCGATGTCTAAACGACAAGTTTTAATAACTATTCGATAAATTATCGATTGACTTCAGATAATGAATTGATGTCATATCGATAACTTGTTGGTAACAGATAAGTAGCTATATCGATACATTGCTATAAATAATTGATAGCTTTGGACAGTAAATCGATAAATTTTTGATAAGAAACCCGTCAGAAACCCAAAAAAACTGGCTCGTAAATAAATCATTGACACAACATACATATAACAACCGATAGTCCATTATAACAAACCGTCAACACTTCGGTACCAAATTGATAATACGACGTCCGGTTTCGGTTTTGCTTCGCTTCTGATTTCTGATCATTCCTTGTCTCGTCCCCCTTTCTGCCCCAGTCTTTTGTTTCCTTTTCTTGCATTTCCTTGCTTTGGCTCGCTAATGTGAGGGTAACCACAAGCATCGTTATTATCGTCCACATAATTGTACTACTCTTATGTTCATCCTCCTCGCGTTTACTCATTTACATTTGTTGTTTAACTTTCTCTTATCTAAAATTTTTACTGACAATATTTTGGATGTCTTGAACAATGTATATTTAAAGTAAATCCTTTTGTACAATTAAATATAATAAACAAACAATTAGCAGCAGCGTTCCATTGAGACATCGAGCTCTGGATCACGATCAAATCTTATTAGAACGATCAGGATCAGACTGCTGGCATCACTCAAAAAATATGTACACATAATATGGTGCCTGTAATTTTCAACCTTTTTTCCCCGAATCACTCCATAAAATTTACTAAAAAGTTTAAAACGAATTATCAAACTAATAACTGGTATTATTTCTTCTTTAAATCATGCCACAAATGCGACATATTTTCCATATGAAATTGTATGGGATTTTGTACTTAAAAAAATCTAGAATACTAATACTTAACAAAAGGGTCGGCAGTTGAAACACATCCACAAATGTCCGGAGAGTAAAACACTTCATTTTTCTTCTTCTTTAGCTAAACAACCATCGTCTTAAGGCTGATTTTAAAAACTTTACTTCTGTCAGTAGCTTTGTGCAAAAAGCAACTGCATATTATTTTGTGGTTCTTGCATTTGGAATTCAAAATTGTATAATTTTTCTATCATGATTTAAAATGAATTTAATGTAATTATTTCGTGGCCTTATTAATTTGTTTTTAACAGACTTAAAGTTAAAATTTATGGGTTGTCGAGAGTAATGCCCTAAAGCATACTGTTGAGCTACTAAGCCTTTTTAGCAGCTATACAAAATCAAGAAAAAAACACGCTATTCCGATTTGCACTACTTTATTCAGAAAAGTTATACAACGAATGACTTAAGAACTATTTTGCGTTTATATTCCTATTTACGATGATTCCAATTACAATCAATGTGTCCCAAAATTGTTTTTATATATTCTTAAACCATTGTTTTTTTGGAGCTCTAAGTAAATGCATTCCATCCCATATATGCTTGTGCGGATATACACACATTACGCACATAAATATTTATGCGCCTAATTGTTTTACATTTAGCGTACCTATGTCATATGTTTCTACAATAGGTTTGTGTGTTACTAATGAGGGAATAGGAAAATATGCAAAAAGGTTATCGCACGTATGTACATAAGTTTAAATGTAATAGTTAGATTAGGGTGGTTCTAAAATTTTGGACTTCAGTATGTGAATATATTCTATTGATTTTCAATGTCGGCTGCTGCTCCGAACATCCTCCTCCCCGTTGAAAGGTTAGGGCTTTCAACAGAATCATTTACTGGAAGGACGCACAGCTTATGCACTGCTCGACGAGTTGTACCAGTAGATGTACGCAGGACTGCCACTCGCACTACCCCATCTTCTCCAGATATTACTTCGATTACGCGTGCTAAGGGCCACCTTAAGGGTGGCGAATTTTCCTCTTTAGACAAACGATGTCACCGACTTAATGTTTGCCTGAGGTGTACGCCATTTGGAGCGTTGTGAAGAAGAGTTAGATATCACGAGACCAGCGCTTCCAAAAAACTTGTTGTATGTATGTTGCGCGCTGCCATCGGCCAAGTCGATTATAGTTTAAACTTGTAATGTTGGTTCAGGAAGAGCTGCCATCGGACCGCGATAAAAAATGGCCTGGTGTTAACACATCTAGATCTTCTGGATTTCTGAAAGGGGTACTAGAGGACGCGAATAATTATAGCGGATATTTGACATACCAATGTACGCAGTTTATCGAAGTCAAGCATGAATGAGCCAATGGAACGGTAAAAATGCTGTTTTGCTGTTTTTACGGCCGCTTCCCACAAACCGCCGAAGTGTGGAGAGCGAGGTGGAATGAAGCGCCAATCGACCATGCCAAGACAAAAAATTGTGGACTTCTCTGCTGAAATTATCGCTGAGGACTAAGTTTCGCAGCTCGCGGAGCTCATCTTGGCACCTACGAAGTTTGTGGCGTTATCGACCAGATACAGCTTGGGATGCCCGGGTAGCGATAATCGTTTTAGTGCATCAATGAATGCACCAGTTGACAGGTCTCTTACCAACTCCATCCAGACAGCCTTTGTGGCGAAACATATAAAATACGCTAACATAACATTTTTGAGGTGGCTTGTTGCGTACTTCAGACTTGTAATAAAACGGGCCGCAGTAGTCTACACCAGTAAACTATGAAAGGACGTGAAGCCTGAATGCGCTCTTTAGGTAGGTCACCCATTATGTGCTGACGAGTCGTGGCCTAGACCTGCAGCAAGTGATGCATTTCTGAAGAACTCGTGAGACGGTTTTGCGTCCACCTATTGGCCAGAACTGCATACGAATGAGGCAAGCAAGGCTTGCGGGCCTGCGTGATGATGTTTTCGATGAAAGTATGTTGTTATTGCATTGTAAGTGGATGGTCTTTTGGTAGAATACATGGGTGGCGCGATTCAAAACTGAGCAACGAATTTTTCAATCTACCGCCTACGCGAATCACTCCGCAGTCATAAAGAAATGGTGATAGCGAAATAATATTGCTGGAAGTCGGGACGCATTTATTGGCTTGCAATGCGGTGTACTCGGGCCAAAGTTGCGCTCTTTGCACTATGCGAACGAGCAATTGTGTACCTTTCGAATATCCGCAGCCGTGAGCTGGGAGGACTTTGGCGCTTGTTTAATATTAGGAATTTGCTGAACATATCCGAAATCCGCTGCATTTCGTGAACGAATGATGTATTGAAGGACAGCGTAATGTCAATGCGATTATTTTCGACAAGCAATACCTTTTCCGAACTCAGGAAGTTTTGGTTGGGAAGCGCACATGCGTGGCCAGCTCTTCTCTGTTTCTGTAAAAATGGTGGGCCGTGCATCCAAAGTTTTGAAATGAGAAGTTCCTTCGGCGTAGCTCCGTTGGATAAAATATCAGCGGGGTTCATTGCTGAAGGAACATAGTGCCACTGCATGCCTTCTGTCAATTGCTGTATGGTGGAAATTCGGTTCGCCACAAAGACATTGAACTTCGATGGTTCTTCTTGCAGCCACGATAGCACGGTTGAAGAATCTGACCAACAATGAAAAGAACAGTAAAAATCTTCATTTTTGTAAACTCACCCCACAAGCTGTGAGAGCAATGTAACAGCGCAGAGTTCCAGCTTGGGTACGGTAATGGTTTTCAGGGGTGAGACCCGGGCCTTTGAACACAAAAGGTGCACTTGGAAAACTGTCTATCCTTGATGATCGAATGTAAGTACAGGCAACGTAGGCTTCAAGGCTTGCATCGCAAATGCATGAATTTCGGTGATGGCCTCAGGCTGCAAAAATATAACGAGGAATGATAAATGTTGCATTCGGCAAAACCCGTTGCAGAAATCGGACCAGGCAGTATCTAACGATTGTGGTAAACTCTCGTCCCCATTCAAGCTGTCTCTCCACATACGTTGAAGAAGAATCTTTGCCCTGGTTAGGGTTGGGCCATTAGTCCAAGTGGTCGTAGCACCGAGCTAGAGTAGACAAAGCAGAGCGCTGGAGTTTTTCCTAAATCTGTGTGCGGTGTGAAAGAGATAGTAGGCTGTCCTAATCGGGTTCCAAATCAAACCCAGTGTTTGGTGATGTTGCTGCCATCATCGAACTTGAGAGAAAACTTTCTTTGTCTTCATCTGGAATTTCACAAAGAATGTCGGTATTATTCGAACACCACTTACGCAGCTTGAAACTCCTGCGCAAGGAGACTGGCTGTCTGTAACTTGATATTGCGGACTTCCTCACGGAATCACCAACAGATATCATGTCATCTACGTAGAAATCTCGAAGCAAAGTTTTTGCACCAATAGGATAAGTCGAGGATTCGTCAGTTGCGAGTTGATGCATCGCTCTTATTGCCAGAAATGACAGCAGGTTTGTTCCGTAAGTTACGGTATCCAGCTTATAAATCTGGAATTCTTCAAGCGGAGATCCGCCATAATATGCACTGGAGCATGTTATCGGAGGCGGTGACGACGGACACACCCAATACATTTTGCAAAGAGTCACCAGTAAGTGCTTAGGAAATGTGCGACAATCTGATTAAAATGTTAAATAATCTTGTCTCGAAGGTGGACCTGCCACATGAGCAAGTCGCTTCAATGAGAAACCAGCAGAAGTATGTAGCCGCTGAGCCATCGAAGGACCACTGTCTGAGTTTTGCTACTGCTATCTTTGATGACGCAGTGATGCACGGTAAGTAAATATTTGCATTGTGAAACTATCGTTGAGAGACTAAAGACATGTGATTAGGTCATATTCCTAATGAACTTACTATATCTGTCGTAAGGTCAGGTCGAGCGAATTCCTTTCAAGACCTTCGAAACGTTGACGCGATCTCAAATAAGACTTTCCAAGTACCTCCGATTCTGTGTTGCGGGGCAGACGAACCGAGTATTCGCCTGATGTAAACGCGAATAATTCTCTGTGAAAGTGTGACTCACAAACGATGTCTTCTGAGTGCTTGGATATGGGTCGAGGTTTGTCTCAACTTCCCAAAATCGTCGCACTAGATCATCAAGTTTGAGTGCAGGATGGTGTGTTTGAAGGATCTCTGCTTTGGCAATAAAGGATGATAGTTTGGAGTAGCGTTGCCCTCGCACCAGACAACACCATCCGATCGAAGAGAGTCTTTGGAGCAGACGGTGAAGCCGAGATGCCAAGCGTATCTGCCCACACAGAGTAAGTCGAAGATAGGCCTATGCTCGATGAGCAGATCAATGCGTTCTGATAAGTGGAACCCGATCAGCTAGTTGAGTGTTAGATGGAATTTCCACTCACTGTGCTTACTGAAGGCCACCAGGCTGAGTGTCGGTGATGGTGCGTCACCACAACTGCTGTGATATCTGTTGAGAACTCTGATATCGCGACCTTAGATGAGGAGCTCCACTGAATAGCCTTCCGTTGAGAAGTTGCATCTCGAGGACGGAGACTGTAACGAAGATTATTGTCTTCAGCAGTGAAGTTGGTTACGAAGCGAGATGTGATAAAATGTAGTTGGGTAGCACAGAATCTAAAGCGCACGGCAGCAGCGCACAAGATCCAGGGCGATTTTTTCTGAGAACGGCGCAGTAGCAGAACGCACAGAATCAGACGGAGAAACCGAGGCATGGGGCAAGCAGCAGCATAACGACGCAGTCATGGCATTCGGATGGCGTGTAACTGGCGACGAAGACTCGATCTGGTACATCAGTGACGACACTGTTGAGCGTTCAGAGTGCAAGAGAGTATGGTGTTCGCACTAGCAATTGCGGCAGTACCGGATTGCTCAGTCCCGACAGTTGATGACGCGCACTTCAGACAGTTATACAAAGAGCGAGCTTTTTAATCTTCTTAAGTCGTATAAGTTCTGGAGATAATTTCCGAAGCGTTGGCAGCTATATAATGACGTGATCGACCGACTCGACAAAACACACAACGAACTTGTGTGAGCCCTTGACAGCAACGAAGGATGTTCTTCTGTTGTACTTACACCTTGTTCGGTTTCACGACTGAACAGTCTGGACCTGCGTGGCATGCCTCAACATCGCGAGTGTTCGCACAGCGCTCTTCCAAAAATGCAGCCAGTGTTCCCTATGAAGTTAATTCGCTAGACAGAAGAGTTCTCCTCTCAGTTTAGTCATTGGGTTGTGTTTGTCGAGCTTCTAAGTATCAACGTGAATGATGATGCAATCGGATATGGCCCGTATGGGTGCCAGTGACTTCTGCAATGACTCGCAAATGCGCCGTTACCTGTCTGTCACACTCTCGAAGTTTGATGCGTGGAATCGCCGTGTCCACCGAATATCTCCCTGACGTGGCCTGAAGATAAGACGTGGTTATCGAAACGCTTGTGTAAGAGCTCTAAAGCGATTTTGGAATTGGAATCACTTATCTCTAGTGAGTCGCACGGTGTCGAAGGCAGCGCCGCTCAAACACGACGCCAGATGCTGCAAATTTGCTTTTATTTTATATGTGTTTTGCGATGTCTCGATGTTGTGAGGTCACTATCGTTGTCGTGATGAGGTGAACATAGATTTGAAATTGTCGCACTCAGTATAAGCGCCGCTAAATTTGGTAGTGTTACACAGTGGTAAGCCGGGGAACTATTGGCATTAACAACGATAGCTGCCCTCGCTGGAGTTCATTTTAAGTGTGGAACAATGTTGCGGGACACTACGTTGGCACAATATCCTCTGTATAGTTGCTCTTAGGTGATTAAGGCGGTGTATCGAACTTGGCTGGCAAGTCACTGCTGATAGATCAGGCAGTCCAATTCTTCACAAGCTTGTATGGGACGACTGCGAAACTGTATTTTACGTCGGATTAGTAAACGCCATAGTTGCAGAAAGGCTGTACATCATCCATGCTGCGACGCTTCTCGGATTCAATTCGAGGTTATTTGGCGAGTCTCTCGATAGAGCTCCGTTTTCTTCTTCTTAAGAAAGCTACACGATCGAAGCTTTCCTCTGGGCATGATAGGCCCTTGTAGAAATAGCAAAATATGCGTGCCGATTGAAAGAGAAATACTGCTCACGCGACTACAAAAGGCGGGCCCGATATGTAAAAGTGGTATGCAACCTTAAACTGCAAAGTTTTACTGAACCTTTGTCAGCTCAAAGAACGGGAAGAAAGCTACTGATAAATACGTAGGTGGTATCATGTCGAGGGTCACCAAATGTTGAGCTACTAAGCCTTTACTCTAGCAGCTATACATATATCAGTAAAAAGACGCTGATCGATTGCAGACTTTATTTCAGAAAAGTTTCTGTACAACGAATGCACTAAGAACTATTTGCTGTTTATATTCCTAAGTTCGATGATTCCTAAATACAAAAATAAATGTGTCCCATAAACTGTTTTTATATATCTAAACGATGTTTTTTTGGAGCGCTAAGTAAATGCATTCCATCCATACATGCTGAGTTGTGCGGATATATACAACACATTACGCACATAATATTATGCGCCTAATTGTTGTACATCTAACGTACTATGAGTTCATATGTTTCTACACTAGGTTTGTGTGTTACTAATGAGGGAATAGAAAATAGGCAAAAGGGGTATCGCACGTATGTACATAAGTTTAAGATGTAATAGTAGATTGGGTGGGTTCTACAAATTTGGACTTCAGTATGTGAATATATTCTATTGATTTTTTCACAATGTCGGCTG
>JARSSU010033103.1:0-19440 GCA_029619165.1 Eurosta solidaginis
ACTTAACAGCTATTGTCAGCCCCGTTGTTACTTGTTATAATTCTAATTATATTTTTAATAATAAAAATACGGTAAGAAGCAGTAATTACTTTGTTCCGCCAAATATAAGAAACACTTAACGCAGCACATATGGCTCGTCTGTCATCGAAACGACTTTAATCACTTTCATCGCTTTCTTCATTTCGAAGTTTTCTGCTGTTGCTGGCAATTGCTTTTTTTATAAATATTGATAAAAAATCTTTAGTGGCGTTTTATGCAAAAATATTTCCTTCTTTTCATTTCTACGTTATGTAAGTGATGACACTTCATAATCGATTAATGTTTTATATCAGCTGATTAACAAGCTGCCACATCATCATCATAACGAAAAATAAAATAAATTTCGATGATACACACGTTACAATTTCACAATCCGAGTTGCCAAATAGATTTGGAGCTAAAAAAAGGGCAAACATTTAAAGAGGGCCAAAAAAGGGCTAGGGCTAAACCGAATTACAGAGCTACAATTACTACCCTTTCCTCGACGTTTGAACCTCGTAGGTGCACACATCCACTACAGTGTTGATATGCCTGCCGCGGTCACGATGTGATCGCTTGATTTCGTGCCCTCCGACCAAAGACATCTACTTAGATTGGTGCATATATTTAAACTGACACCTGGTACTGCAGATGACCATTCGCTCGCGGAAAAATCGTTTATATCAAACCGTTGAGAATTTTCTGACGAAAGACCAAAGACCCTTACTTGCTCACCTTGAGTTAAGAGCGCTAAGCGTGATGTCGCGGCGGAGTAGCCATCGCATGCTTTTTGTAGTTTCTTCGCAACCCATCACAAAACCAATCATCTGATATAATCCTTTGTCTTAAGGTGTTCGAAAGAACCATTTATATGCCTTCGAATCAAAACCCAAAAAACGTTCTCTTGGTCATCATCGCTAAATATATGTCCTTACCTTGAGATTGAGATCTCTTACCATATGTATATATTAAGGCTGGTCGATTTAAAAAATCGCTCATTGCTCTGTGAAAATCGTATCTAGGGATCAAAATAAGAAACTTTGCCGAAGGAACCATACCTCTAAAACAAACTCAGGTAGGGAAAATTTGAAAAAAACCCACTCTGACCCATTAGAGTGCTCAATCGAGTCAAAGTATGACCGACCCCACTAACTTTGAGCTCGACCACCGATGCCAGTGGAACACCCCTGGAGCCCCCCTGGGGGTAAAGTGCATTAAAGTGCAAAACCGGCGATTTTTGAAATGTTCTTTATGGTTAACCCCAGGGGGTTCCAGGGGCTGTGCCATGGCATAGGTGGTCGGCTCCAAAGTTAGTGGGGTCGGTCATAATTTGGACTCGATTGAGCACTCTAATGGTGCAAAGTGGGATTTTTCAAAATTTCCCTCTACCTGGGTGGGGCGGGGGGACATCAGAATTCGTTTTAGAGGTATGGTTCCTTCGGCAAAGTTCTTATTTTGATCCCTAGAATATGATTTTCACAGAGCAATGGGTGATTTTTTGCCTCCCCACAAATCGACCCGCCTAGTATATAGGTATATTCTAAACCCTTTAACTCAGAGCGCTTGGTACTCATGTCTTTTTTTATTACCACCCCACTGTGCCACGCATCACATCGCTCAGAAAAATTCTGCCAAAATCAGCTGATGTCCATTGTGGTAGACAAATACGTGCGTGTCTGTATGTATGTGCAGCATATGTATGTTCGTCATTGTCACAAGTAATGAATATAATGAATTCAACAACGTCTGACTTATTCGAATACAGCCACCATAACATTCTCCTGCCCCTTTTACGCCCACTACTTTACTAAAATATTCTTGGCTAACAAATTTGTTCTAATTTTTTGGTTCAAAGCAATTTTTTTCGTGCCAATGGTTCCGTCTACGCAGAAACTAATTTGGTAGTGTGAATGTGTTTTCTTTAAATTCTTAAGTGTCTTTTTTTTATAGATTTTCAGTGGCATTGCGACTCTTAATGTGTTTTATAAATAACTTAGTAAACAAGCAAACAAGTTCCTCCACACACACGTCGCACCTCTTTTGATTGCTATCTTCATCAGCTGGTCGCTTCAAAGCATTCGGCATATTTTTACCCATTAATGTTTTTTCATCAATTTGATGTGCTGTAATCGTTCAGGTCTTTGAATTTTGAGAATTTTCCACTTTCGTTTCATTGCCAATTAATTCGAGATGCAGTGAGAGCAAACAGATGACCAGCGCGGGCTATGGGTATTCGTGTTTGCGGTTTGTGTTTTATGGCATGTTTATTATTTTTTATATTCATGTAAATGTTTCTGGAATCTCCTTTGTATATATACAAATTCAGTTTTTAAATAGAGAGCTTAAAGCCATTTCAACGAATATTTTGTACGTTGGCTCCTGTAACAATAATAATTTCGTCTGAATAATTTGACTATCCGTTTTAATCTTTTTCAAAAATAATTGTTTTGGACGCACCCTAATGCCCGTTTATTATTTCTTCGTTTAATTAATTTCTATTGGCTCTATAACGTATTTGTGCAAAGCGAATCAATTGATTTCAAGCACAATTTTATTTAGTTAAATTAAAGAGTTTGATTTTTTGCCAAACTGATTTGTTTCTGATGAGTGTTTTAGTTGTTAGTTGTCTTGTATGGGTATGATATATTGCATATAGGTATACTATACATACATACGTTTAAATTCAGCTGAGCAAAGCTCACAGAGTATATTAATTTTGTTCGCATAACGGTACACCGTAACGACAAAAACTAATAGAGATAGATATAAACTTTTATATATCAAATAATCTGGCGAAAAAGAAATTCATTTAGCCATGTCCGCCCGTCCGTACTATCGTCCGTCTTCCGTGAACACGATAACTTGAGTAAATTTTGAGGTATCTTAATGAAATTTGTTATGTAAGTTCCTGGATACTCATCGCAGATCGCTACTTAAAATGAACGAAATCGGACTATAACCGCGCCCACTTTTTCGATATCGAAAATTTCGAAAAACCGAAAAAGTGCGATAATTCATTACCAAATACCAAAAACCAATGAAACTTGGTTGGTGGGCTGAACTTATGACGCAGAATAGAAAAGAAGATAATTTAAAAGTTTTGCAAGCTGTGAGTCGTTGAAGATATCATGATGAAATTTGGCAGGAACGTGACTCCTATTACTATCTGTGTTCTAAATAAAATTAACACAATCGGATGATGAACACGACCGCTTTTAAAAAAAAACAAATTTTAAGTCAAATTTAAAAAAAAATTAATATCTTTACAGTATATAAGTAATTATGTCAACATTCAACTCCAGTAATGCTATGGTACAACAAAATACAAACATAAAAGAAATTTCAAAATGGGCGTGGCTCCGCCCTTTTTCATTTAATTCGCCTAGAATACTTTTAATGCCATAAGTTGAACAAAAATTTACCAATCCTTGTGTGGTAATGGCATAGCTTCTATGACGATAACAGTTTTCTATGAAAATGGGCGAAATCGGGTTAAGCCACGCCCAGTTTTTATACACAGTCGACCGTCTGTCCTTCCCGCTCGGCCGTTAATGATAACTTGAGCTAAAATCGATATATCTTTACTAAACTTAGTTCACGTACTTATCTGAACTCACTTTATCTTGGTGATAAAAAATGGCTGAAATCCGACTATGACCACGCCCACTTTTTCGAATCGAAAATTAGGAAAATGGAAAAAATGCCATAATTCTATACCAAATATGAAACAAGTAAGGAAGGTTAAGTTCGGGTGTAACCGAACATTACATACTCAGTTGAGAGCTATGGTGACAACATAAGGGAAAATAACCATGTAGGAAAATGAACCGAGGGAAACCCTGGAATGTGTTTGTATGACATGCGTATCAAATGAAAAGCATTAAAGAGTATTTTATGAGGGAGTGGGCCATAGTTCTATAGGTGGACGCCATTTAGGGATATAGCCATAAAGGTGGACCAGGGTTGACTCTAGAATGTGTTTGTACGATATGGGTATCAAATGAAAGGTGTTAATGAGTCTTTAAAGGGAGTGGTGCTTATTGCTATAGGTGGTCGCTTTTCGAGATATCGCCATAAAGGTGGACCAAGGGTGACTCTAGAGTGTGTTTGTACGATATGGGTATCAAATGAAAGGTGTTAATGAGTATTTAAAAGGGAGTATCCTTAGTTCCATAGGTGGACGCCGTTCGAGATATCGCCATAAAGGTGGACCAGGGGTTACCCTAGAATGTGTTTGTACGATATGGGTATCAAATTAAGGTATTAATGAGGGTTTTAAAAGGGTGGTGGTTGTTGTATAGGTGGTCGCCTTTCGAGATATCGCCATAGAGGTGGACCAAGGGGTGACTCTAGAGTGCGTTTGTACGATACTGGGCGCCATAATGATTTTTTGATTTTGAATAAAAACTTTAAATCTCTCGTCAAATCACTTTGTGGCAATCCCAACCAAGGATACACAAAATTGTAGCATATTTGACTTTTACAAATGCCCGATAAAAAACAAAAATAAAATAGATGGAAATTTGGTATGATTTTCGCAGTATGAGTTTCGCAGAGCCATGAAGCTGCCGGACAAAACTAAGTTCCTCCTCTAAGCCTTTCAACCCGCCGGGAATGAAGCTCCCTCCATTGTTGTCTTAAGCAACGAGGTAGTGGCTCCTATATTTCCGATGAGGGTGCCAGAGCGCCAAAAAAAATTTTTCACAGCGCAAGAAAACCTCACTACGCCACTGGCACTATTGGAACTTATAAAGTTAGTCATAGTAATAGTAATATTTTTCTAAAAACATCTTTATAGAATTTTATTTAGAATACGAATCCGCTAATATTGTCTAAAACCTTTACCCACCTTAATAAACTCGCATTTTACTTTTATGAATGTATGTACATATGTAGGTATACATTCTAAATACTAATTTTTTTTGTTGGTATCAGAATTTTGGATGCACTTGTTCTTGGGTTTATTTTGTCGGCTTTTTGTTTTCACTTGTTGTACATATATATTGCGGTTGTTGTGGGTGGATCAAAAACACGTCATGGGTCTATGAACTTTCAACTACTGTTGGTGATTTGGTTTCATCTTTTCTGATGGTAGTGATATAGTAATGAGATTTTTGTGAGGAGAGACAATTTATTTAGTTTCAGTAAGCTTGCACTCGGAATTTTACAAATAATTCATTTTGTTCAGCTAAGAAAATCGTTTAGTGTTATGTGGATTCTAATGGCTGAGACATAATGAGTTTTTTATATACATGCGTTCAACGCAATCTTATTCATGCAGTAACATCACCACACCCACCCAAGATGTTGCGTTTGAAAAATACGAAGGAACTTCAGACTTGGCAATTGAAGTTAGTTACGCTTTGCTCATTCACATACAAAATTTCGCGAAGCACTGTTATAAACATTTCACTATGCAAGAAAAATACTTGCTACAGATTTTGTCCTCTATTCATTTTTTTATTGCAGTTTTTAACTGTGAAATATTTAGAAAAGTACCAGCAAGTGTGAAAAATAATTTCACTTGCAAAGTGTGAAAGCACGCTTAGCCAAAACAAAGGTCAGATTCTTCTTCTTATGCTTTGCTTGCAATAAAAGTTGGAAGATGACTACTTTTACATGTCAGATGGCGCCAGTGTGGCTCAATCTACCGTTCTCCATAAAAATACTTGCAATCTACTCATAATACATAAGATTGAGTTAAACGCATCTATTTGAAAAACTGCTTATCTGACGGGGCTTTAATTGATATTGTGTACTCGGAGAGATGGATGGACAAATAAACAGATGGTTATGCGACAGACGTGATTTGTTTAATATTTATTTTATTATAAGGAGTTGAATATATTTATTTATAAATGAGGAGTTCCACACCAAAACACAATAAGTGATTGATAACATGTTTCTATATGAATGAGAAAAAGTGCCCAATCTTAAATGGAGGCACGTTAACAAATTATACTTACAATATTGTCAAACAAATTTATTTATGCGTTTTGGTGTGAAAGGTATTAGCTATTTATAGAATATATAATTTGATACCGTATTCCAGCACCCTAGAAAAAATGGGTGGATCATGTGTACCATTTTTGTAATATTAAGGCCGTCATTCTGCAATGCGAACGATAGCTCAGACGTTACCGTTTCTTACTTTATGTCAAACTGCGAGGCAAAAACAAGTGTCAAATGATATGTTGCCAACGTTTAACATAGTGCAAATACACTAGCGATTCGTCTCTGAGGCGAAACGACCGTTCGTTTCGTAATAGAGAAGGATGCCCTAATACTTCCCAAGGCAGCCGGTTCTATGTACCGGAGTGACTCGATATTTTTCCCTACCAAGGGTTGTCATTTCAGTGTAATCACTGCTACAACAACAACAACGCCGTAATACCCCAATATCAAGTATAAGGCCTGGCTCTAGCTCCGCTGGGAGTAGTTCATAGAGCAAGTTTTTGGAAGGTTCCCTCCGTAGGTGCTCCATGGAGTACTCTTAAGTAGTGTTCCGAGCTAAGGTAGGGCATCCAATGTAAATTGTACCAAACTTTTTAAATTTATGAGGATCAGTAGTGAAGTACTCGTTTAGCTCTTAAATACTCCTAAAGTACTCCTTAAATCATCTTAAAGCAATATATCAATACTCCGCAAGGTATCCTCATTCATATAACATAACAAAATTTTCAACTCAAACAACCTAAAAATTATATGAAATTATTGTGTTTGGAATGTTTTAGATTGATAAATTTTCTGTTTCTTTCTTCTCATAAAGATTATTACCTAGATTTTAGAAAGTAAAGTTAATTCCATCTATATCTCCGAATATATATTTGGAACTCCTCAAATAGAGTAATGCGAAAACATGTCTGAAGAACCCACAGTGACTCACAGTTGCTAATGAAAAATACTTTGAACTGTAGAAAACAAACGCCTTCTTGCCTGTCCACCCAATGTCATATACTGGCGTGAAAATGATAACTTGGCACGATATGCCGTCGAAAAGGTTTAGGCCGAGCTTCTCTTCCGATTTGAGGGTATGCAACGTTATAATGTCTCCTATAATTTGTCAAACGGGATCTATATATTTTATACCGACTTTGATGACATGCACTTTGGGTGAATTCGCTGAATAGCTTTTAATGGCAGTATTACACTAAGGTTTTTCAAGCCAGATACGCCATCCTATTCAGGAAAACCTTTTTTAAGATACTTTGATCTTAGTACCCCCGGGACTTAAACCCAATGTACTCCCATGTGGAAGTGAAAGTCACGGTCATATCTTGTCGTTGTCATGCGAAGGATTACCATTCCTCGTGTTCCAATGAAACGTGAACCAGATACGGATAGAGATTTAACATGCAAATTTAACAACAATGTTATCCATATGGTCCATATGTTGTTGCATTTGCATGTTCAATCTCTATCCGTATCTGGTTCATTTTCATTAGAACACGAGGATTGAAAAACTGCAACTTATGTGTAGCTGTAACCGCGCTTACTTTTCGATTATGGAATGATAAGAAAGATGCAAAATCGGCGTTTAAATGAAATCTCTACATAGCAAGTAAGGAAGGATAAGTTCGGGAGTAACCGAACATTACATACTCAGATGTCAAATTACAGCTTGCAAAACTTTTAAGTTACCTTCTTTTAAAAGGGGGCGGTGCCACGCCCATTCTCCAACGTTTTGCTCATTTTCTATTCTGCGTCATAAGGCCAATCCACCTACCAACTTTCATTGCTTTATCCGTCTTTGGTAATGAATTATCGCACTTTTTCGGTTTTTCGAAATTATCGATATCAAAAAGTGGGCGTGGTTATAGACCGATTTCGTTCATTTTAAATAGCGATCTGGGCACTCATCCAGGAACCTACATACCAAATTCATTAAGCTACCTCAAAATTTACTCAAGGACGGACGGACGGACGGACGCACATGGCTAAATTAATTATTTTTTCGCCCAGATCATTTTGATATATAGAAGTCTAATATTCGAATAGTTTATGCCGTTACAGGGTACCGATATGCGAACAAAATAATATACTCTGTGAGCTCTGCTCAGATGAGTATAAATAGTAAGTATAATGAATACCCTACTTCGTCCATTTTCCATGGGTACTTCTTTCATTATTTGTACAGCCACAAAAAATATGAAGTAATAAGCAAGTAGACTGATTTTGAAGCCAACCTCAAACTACGTTGATCTTTTTAAACGGTTTTATTTAGCTTGACTTGACAGGCAGGCCGCACGGCCGCATGCACGGCCGTTGTGAACGAATTTTGTAATTGAAATTTAAGTAACTTCCCGATAAGCTACAAGCTTGAAACTTGGAATATAGTTCGGAACCCGATGACAATGCATAATAGGAAAAAAATTGCCGCTAGGTGTCGCAAGGATCGAGATATTCACAAAAATCGTATTTGATGTCCGATTTGGCTCATATTTGGAACACATAATATGAAAAAAAATCTCCGCTAGGTGGCGCAAGGATCGAGATATTCACAAAATCGTATTTGTGGTCCGATTTGGCTCATATTGGAACACATCATACATACAAGAATTGAAACCTACCTATGAAAAATCGCCGCTAGGTGGCGCAAGGATCGAGCTATTCTCAAAATCGTATTTGTGGTCCGATTTGGCTCATATTTGGGAACACATAATACATACAAGAATAAAAAGCGACGTATGAAAAAAATCGCCGCTAGGTGCGCAAGCATCGAGATATGCACAAAAATCGTATTTGTGGTCCGATTTGGCTCATATTTGGGACCATAATGCTACACAGAATAGATAGCGACCTATGATTGTCCGATTTGGCTCATTTGAACAAATGTTACATACAATCCGGTAGAAGTGACATCAAAATATTTTGGAGTTGGAGGGGGGACAAGTATACGTGGCGCAGAGTCGAGTAAAGTCTTTGGAAGGATTATGTATTGAGGACTTAGATTGTAACAAATTGTCAGGAAAGAGTCTTTGTAATATTGAGACACTAAATGAACTAAATAGGATGAGAAATAATAGGCAAATAAATAAAGACTAAACACTTGTAAATAAAATAATTAAAACAAAAATTTTTTAGTTAAACGGTTTTATTGAAAACAATACTTACATGAAATAATAATAATACTAAAAGCTAGAAAATAATTAGGTAGGTCCTAGGTACTAGTCATCACACTCTCATCATATAGGGCGTTGATCAGACAATTAAATAAAAGCGTTGGACGCGTCATATTTCTATTGATAGTCATATATAAGACCAACTGAACCGTAATCAGGTTATGCTACGTCTTACATTTTTAGATATTTCACGCGCCCAACGCTTTTATTTAATTGTCTGATCAACGCCCTAGATTGATGAGGAGTGTGATGACTAGTACCTAGGACCTACCTAATTATTTTCTAGCTTTTAGTATTATTATTATTTCATGTAAGTATTGTTTTCAATGAACCGTTTAACTTAAACATTTTTTTTAAATTATTTATAAATGTAAGGCGCGATAACCTCCGAAGAGATCTAATGCCGAGCTTCTCTTCCAATTTGCGTCGTGCTCCTCTTGATTTTTCCCTACAAATTGGCCGGACGGGACCTACATGTTTTATGCCGACTCCGAACGGCATCTGCAAGACAGATGAGTTTTCACTGAGAGCTTTTCATGGCAGAAATACAATCGGAGCGCTTGCCAGACACTGCCGAGGGGCGACCCCGCTTAGAAAAATTTTCTTCTAATTGCAAAATCTTATTTCTAAAATTTTGATGTTGCTTTGCCCGGGAGTTGAACCCAGGGCATACGGTGTGATAGGCGGAGCACGCTACCATCACACCACGGTGGCCGATAATTTAATTATTTTATTTTATTTAATTGCGTCCAACTCGTGAGGTGTGCTTTGATATACAGTCTCAAGCGCCTACGAGAGTACGAGTTGAATATTTGAATACGTAGTAGTCCAACTCTGCAGCTAGTAACTAGAAACCTTTTGCGAAGGTAACACCTGCATGTGGACAAAATTAGTTTAAATCCTTAGAGATTCCAGAAGACGTTTTTAATACAGTTAGGGACAGCGCCCTTCCGGGAACCTAATAGATAGTGTTGGGTATGTATAGGTCAAAAATCGGAAGGGCCAAGCGGAGCTCGTAGCGAGTCTTCTTAGAAAGCAAGAGCCTCATAGGAAAACTATTGTATGTAGGAATACTATATCGAAGAGTTTACCTTTCTTTGAAGATGTTAACTATGTTTGTAGAACTACCAACGAGCAATCTCTAAAGTTTCTCGTCGCGCTCATTTTTCCTGATATGATAGTTGCGCAAGAGCCTCTTCTGCATTAACTATGTTTGCCGGCTCTACAGGAATCCCAGTCATACCATTGAGAGAATGGAATAAGTTAAGGCTATCCATTTTTTCCGGGTTGAATGGTTTCCTTCTGCACATTTTTCTGCCACTGATTGCCTACGAAAACTTAGCTTTGATGGATTGCGTCCCACAATAGGCGGATTTGGTAAAATTGCCCTCATTGAGGGTTGATTGCCAAGTACTCTGGAAGTTAGATGCGTAAACAAATAATTTCACGCTATTTGAGAATATTTTGACAGCTTTTCATTGGCGATAACCGTAACCGACAAGTTGTTCCACTATTGCTCGGAGTGACTGTTGATGGCCATTTACGACGCTACGTTAGCCTACTCGGTTTATTTGTGATTTGCTATTGTTGTTGCCGCGTAACTTTCTAACATCTAGATATCTATGATGGCTTTGAACTACAACCTTTTATGTATGCAGACTATAAAATTAAAACCGCTTACTGTAGTACACGTTCATACAAGTGCGGTACCGAATTAGAGTAACAAAATTATGGGTACTATTTCCAAATACTTTGCATTAGTTTAAATGCTAATACTGGCTACCCATATAACAGCAGAATGTAAAAAAAAACAAGTAGGGAAGTCTAAGTTCGGGTGAAACCGAATATTACATACCCAGCTGTACACTTGAACTGCAGTTGTTGGTTTTTTTTTGTGTGCTTTATAGTGTTACAAGGCAGCGCAATAATACATATACATATGGTTCTATTCTGAATTAATTTTTCTTGGAGTTATGGCTCCCGAAACATAGAAATTGCTTAGTCATTAAAGGGGCGGTGCCACGCCCATTTTTTTAAATTTGAATTTTTTCTTATTTATTGTTATAAATCCACTTGGGAAGAGAAATACCATTGATATAAAGCTCTTTTTTGCAAAGATTTGACTTATTTTATTCGTCCACGATCCTTTTAAAAATCTTTTATATAAAGTGGGCGTGTTCCTTAACCGATTTCGTAAATTTTTTTTAAAGCATTCCGTATAGTAAAGGCAACCTCTCTGCCGAATTTTGTTACGACAGGTTTAACGATTTTGATTTATGATTACTAATATTTGTAAATTGATTTTATGAAAAGTGGGCGGTGCCACGCCCATTTAAAAAAAATTCAAATTTTTATCAAGAGTCTCAATGTCAGTCCACACGTCTAATTTCAACATTCTAGGTGTATTATTTACTAAATAAGCAGGTTTTTTGTGTTTTCCAAAATGTTATATATATAAAAAGTGGGCGTGGTTATCATCCGATTTCGCTCTTTTCAATACCAATATATTCTGGGTCCAGATAAGCTCGTGTACCAAATTTGGTGAAGATATCTCAATATTCACTCAATTAATCGTGTTAACGGCAGACGACGGACGGACGGGCGGACGGGGCACATGGCTCAATCAAATTTTTTTTTGAATATGATGATTGTGATATATGGAAGTCTATATCTATCTCGATTCTTTTATACCTGTACAACCAACCGTTATCCAATCAAAGTTATAATATACCCTGTATACAAGTACAGCTGGGTATAATTACGCCTTACCGTTTATGAAAAACATGTGTTGTATCTGCTTATGTATGTACTTGTTTTCTTATAGCAGGGAAACCAAAAACCTGCTTAAACAAAATATCCCAAAAATGGAAATAAGTAGTGCACATAAACCTAAATTTCAATTTCCTAAGCTCATTAAACCAAACGCTGCTATGAATGCCTGAAATGCGGGCAAAAAGTATGATAATAGAAGTCTAGTTGTGCAAAAAAGTAATTATGGTACATACTCACTACATATCAATAATTTAATATTCATGCATAGACATAAACTATGCATGCTTGAACTTACCAACAGACATTTTGTCAAACTTCCGCTACGGGAGACACAACAAAAGCTACTTTGTTTGCCGTTAATAAAAAGTTTTTGGCAGTGCACTTGTTGCTCCATACAAACTTAAAAAGAGTGTGGCTACTTGTTAGGGTGTAAACTTTTAATGGCCAACTCCACGTCGGGGCCACTAATGACTTATAGCCAATTAACGTACATATGTATGGGTGTATGTATGTGACGATAGCCAAAAACGTATATCCGCCGGATGTGCCGTTAAACAGTGGAAACTTAGTTGCGTGTTGCGCCTTTTTTGATTACAAATTAATAATAACAATAATAAAGAGAGCTGAAAGTACAAGAAAACCCGAAAACAATAAAACATGAATTAATATGAATATGCAATAAGTTTATAAAAGTTTATTAAAAAGAAAATACAAACTTTAATACTTATAACTGCATACATACAAAGAAAACTTCACACTGACAATATACATACATAATAGAATAATTAAGTTTATTATGGGGAAAGCAAGGGAAAATATGTAGTAAAAACAAATTTTTAAATGGGCCAGAAAAGTACATACCAAGATGTGTATCGGCCTTATAACAAGCTGAACACCTTTGGGTGGCTTCCCTTTTCCAACAGAGATATCACTTTGGCACCAAAAAAAATGCCCTGGAGTTCAAACAAGCATGAGAGAGAATTCGCTTGGCTCGGTGTGTACATCTACATTTATAAGAGGATTGAGACAATGTTGTTGGAGTTAACTATAGGTTTCCAAAGGGTTGTGCAGCACTAGTATTTACCCCGGGGTGGAGTTAGTCTTTAACAAAAGTTTTGGTACTTAATTGAGTTTTTGTTTGGTCGTCTAAAAAATTCTGGTAAACATAAACAATGGCTAGCAAAACGTAGGGCCGCAACAGTGGAATAAGCACCAACTTTTTATTTCTACTGGAACCCACAATAGGTCAAATAGCCTAACAACAAAATATTAAAAAATAAAGAATTTCTGTTTATGTGAAGTTTTATTGATCAGCCAGGTCAACCTTACCAAATTTTATCTCTTTCCATGCAATACGAAATTTTGAAAGAAACAGGTTCTCCCTTCTATGTTTAAAAAAACAAGTACGGAAGTGATACCCAAGGCGTGCACCCAAGTAAATGTTATCATAAACTTCACGAAACAAAAAAGCAAATGTTGGTTCCTCTCCCGAAAGTATTCGAGATTACCCTCAGGGGAGCGGGGTGGGAGTTAAACATCCCGTTCTATCTACTTATATACGTAGTAAAAGGGCTATGAAAGCGCTAAGCTCTGCTACAGTGTGGTCCAGGGCTGCTTGTCATTTACTGACCTCGCTCGTATTGGAATCGAACTACTTTTCGTTAAAAAAATTTTTTTGGATATAAGGTAGCCAGGTATGATACAGTCACGCTGATCACTTGGCACGAACAGGAGCTAAGGTACTGCCTAATATGAGTCCATACCGTACGCCTAAATACCCAGCCAGCTATTTAGCGTATGTAGGACATGTTGAATTATTCTAGGACGACGCGTAAAAAATCGCTTATGTTTTGAAAAATGCACAAATCACCAAATAATATCCAAAAATATCGAAAGAGGTCGAAAGTGATATCTAACCATCCCGAATGATACAAAAAATATTTACAAAAGTCGTGAAATGAGCCTGGAAGACTTCGTTCAAAATGGAACATTACATTCCCAGCTGAGTGCTTTCACATACATACACCACACCGAAGATGCACGTCTCCGGCAAAGCAACATCATAATTTTAGAAACAAGTTTTTTCCATTAGAAAAAGCTTTTCTAGCAGAGTCGCCCCTGGCAGTGATTTGGCAAGCACTCCGCGTATATTTCTGCCATGAAAAGCTTCTTAGTGAAAACTCATCTGCCTTCAAGATGCCGTTCGAAGTCGGCATAAAACATATAGGCCCCGTCCCGCCAATTTGTAGGAAAATTTAAAAAAAGAGCACGACGCAAATTGGAAGGGAAGCTCGGCCTAAAATCTCATCCGAAGTAATCGCACGGTACATTTATTTATTTTATTTATATTCGTCAAAGATTGAACGACAACCAAGCGGACGAACATGGCCCACTCAAAATCTTTTTCGATGCTGATTATTTTTTATATAAAAAAGTCTATAGCCCTTATTATGAGAATCTTTCGATCTTCGATTCTAGTTGGCTACTGAACATCGAAAATCGAATTTAGTATTATGACAGCTCATTGCTGTCGAGATTTTCGTTGAGTATCTTATATTGAATCGAATAGAAGTTTGTTGTCGACGGTTTATTGAATTAGAAGAAAATTGTTTGAAATGTAAGTTGTTTGTGTTTTTTGTGTGTGTACACGGTGGGTATAAAAATAACACAAAGTTCAATCGGCTGCGTGTTAATTTCGCGAGCTATATAGAGTTAAATAATATTTACTACTTACTTACTTAATTGGCGCTTAACCGTCTAAACGGTTATGGCCGTCCAACAATAATATTTAGCCATTATATTAATACGTACGTGTCATGTTTATTGATACACTTTCTTCACATAGAACTAACATATATATGTGAATATTATAAATTATAAACCCTCGTCAACACATTGAATCTTCAAATGTCAATAATTGCAGCAAAATTTTAATGAAAAGATTTTATAATGCAAATTGACGCAACCCAGACACCCACCTAGTGACCTGTACTTTGAACCCAACAATTATTTGCAATCAACATAAATACTTAGTTGTGTATTTATATGCATGTATTTATGTATGTCCATATGGATCAACTCCACCTAAGTATGTGTATAAACTCCTTTTGTGGTGTTGGTTTTCGCTGTCATGTGCCAGCAAACTTCAGTCAATGGTGCTTTGTGCTTTTCCATTTTCTATTTTGATACAACAACACTTGCAATGCTTTGACAAGACTTAGAATTATGATACAAAAGTGTTTGCTTCCGTTATTAACGGTTCATTTGCTGCAAGCAGTTGAGGGTGGAGAAAGGGGAAAATGCTTATTTAATATGCGTGTTTGGTGCCACTAACCTGAACGACACATTTGTCCCTACTTGTACTATAGAACAAATGACAGGAAGACAAGGCGGCCACAACAATTGCAACGATTCAAAAGTTTGAAATAAACTTAGGAACTGGCACTAACTTACCTGGCATACGAACATACATACACATGAGTGCTGTTTGAGTTTATATATGAACTTTAAGTTTCCGTTGTACATTTTTAATTAATGTTAATAATTTTAGATTTTCTGCTCTAGCACTTCCTCAACCGATTTAGAGTTTTTGAGCTTAGTCGTAAGGTTTGCCACCTTTTAAAATTCGTTTTGTATACCCAGGAGCTAGAATAACTCTTGCCAACAGGTGCTACTGTGGACTGAGTAGGCAATTGAAAATTAAAGCCATCTCTCGTCAAAAAAAATAACACTCTAAAAGTCGCTCGTCATACCTCTCCTAATCTATGTTCCCAGAATAATGGGCGGTGTCAAGAAAAAATGAGATTGCTCTTGGAGTATTCAGTAATACAGATAGTTCAGCAAATCAAATCCCAAAGTCTTCGCTGACTAGGTCATGTAACGCGTATTGACGAAGACGCTCTAGCCAAGAAAGTATTTCGATCGATGAACGGTGCCTTAGTTTGAAAGCATAGAAAGTGGGATACCTCTACTGTGTTGGGAAGGCAGTTATAGCGAAAAGGGGATAGCTGGCGTGATGATGGGCAGAAAAAAGTCTGCCGGTTACTCTAGTAAATATATAATAACATTATCGCAAAACGCTTTAAGCTGTATTAACAATGTAATCATGACGGCGGCCGCCGTGGTGTGGTGGTAGCGTGCTTCGCCCCCCATACCGAATATCATGATTTGGCAAACAATGTATTTCTGCCTGAAATGCTTCTCAGCAAAAATTCATCTGCAAACTAAAAGTGCCTTCGGAGGTTATCGCGCCTTGCATTTATTTATTCCATCATGACGATAAACCATACTTCTGAGCAAACACTTCTCAAGGATCAATACAATATTTCTTTGATGGAACTTTGTACAAGTTATGGTCATATTAACGACCAAACTAACAGCAGCCTTGAAAACAACCCGACGGTTGTATTGCATGCCATTCTGATTCCACCGGTAGACCTGATGACAAAGAAGATAGGGTTAACAACTGCAACGAGGTTCACTGCATCAGGGAGGCTTTGGCAAAGTCCAAGTAATTGTAAAACGTCATCGATTAGTAAACAACAAACTTTATTCCGTACCTGCGGTTCGAAGCGAAGGGGCTCTTAGAGCCCCAGTAGAAGTATATTGTTGGCGCGAGGGGTGCCCAAATCGTAGAAGCGACGATACACGTGTACACCGATGGCTCCAAAGTAATGGAAGGCGTAGGGCCTGCGGTGTACTGTGTTGATGCGAAAAAAACAGATCCTACAAGCTGCCATATCACAGCAGTGTTTTTAAGGCGGAAGTAGTAGCCTTAAACCAAAGCAGTAGAAATACTGCAAGAAAATAGCTTCAACTGCAACTGCGTAACTTTTATTTGAATGTCAGCAATAGTTAAGGCATAATCTCGAAACACAACCTAAAAGGTGTTAGGTGTAAGCAATCTGCAAAGATAGGGATAGAGAAGCGTAAATCTATATTCGGCCCCAGGGTATATAGATAGATGGGAATGAAAAAACGGATGAGCTACTACAAACTTGTTCCGTAGACGTCCCAGTTGCACACGATCGATCAAGCGAAAAGGCGCGGACCCAAGCGTGTGGCTGTAAATTGTAAGAAGATTATGTGTAGGTATTACAACCTTAGACTAACAAAGTTGCTCTGCTATCATTAAAAACAGAGGACTGTATACTCATGACGGGTATTCTGAACACTGCCTTCTGGCGTCGCAAGCTTCGAAATTGGGGCAAGTCGGTGATAGAGATGTAGAAAGTGCGGTTGGAGGAGGAAATTATAGATCACGTTAGTGCTGGTGCCCTGCGATTGCACTTATCTATTAGTTATCGACTCTCAGTTGAGGGCATAGGGCATTGTGAATTCCTACAAGTAGAGAATATTTGAAAAAACATGTACAATAGTAAACAGCGCCGATCACCTGTTAATGGCTGTTCGATTACTTAAAGCATTTTTTTAATATTTCGAAATGTTTGATTAACTGGCTGCCTCATATTTTTTCTATAAACTAGATTTCGTAAATGAATATTAATATGTAATCTAATTTACTACAGACACATTTAAAGTAAATTGGTTTGAAACACAAATAGGCAATTCATATCAATCAATTTATTTACAGTGAGCAAACAACAAACCTTTATTCCATTCTCTGGCCATTCGTGGCAGACATTCTCCCTGTCGCCTTATTTGACAGGTAGGTAAGGCAATGAAGAAATAGAAAGATTCGTCACTTGTAGGAATTCACAATGTTAAGGGTAAGGCGCTTATTGATTGACATATTGATAACATTGTGTTAATAATTGATGTTCAAATACTGTCTATCCGTATTGGTTCACGTTTCATTGGAACACGAGAGGAATGGTAATCATTCGCATGACAATCGACAAGATATGACCGTGACTTTCACTTCCACAGGGAGTACATTGGGTTAAGTCCCGGGGGTACTAAGATCAAGTATCTTAAAAAAGGTTTCCTGAATAGGATGGTCGTTGTCTGGCTCGGAAAAAAACTTAGTGTAATACTGCCATAAAAGCGATTCAGCGATATTCAGCCAAAGTGCATGTCACCGAAAGTCGGTAAAAATATATAGATCCGTTTGACAAATTATAGGAGACAGTATAACGTTGCATAACCTCAAATGGAAGAGAAGCCGGCCTAAACTTTTCGACGGCATATCGTGCCCACGTTATCATTGTCACGCAGTATATGACATTGGGTGGACAGCCAAGAAAGGCGGTTGTTTCTACAGTTCAAAGTATTTTTCATTAGCAAATGTGAGTCACTGTGGGTTTCTTCAGACATGTTTCGCATTACTATATTTGAGGAGTTCCCAAGATATATGTCGGGATATAGATGGGAATTAACTTATCTGTGTCTAAAAATCTAGGTAATATCTTTTATGAAGAAGAAAGAAACAGACTAATTATCAATCGAAAACATCCAAACACAATAATTTCATTAATTGTTAGGTGTTTGACTTGAAAAATTTTGGGTAGGTGTAGTATGAATGAGGATACGTTGGTGGAGTATTGAGTATATTGCTTTAAGATGATTTTAATGGAGTATCTTTTAGGAGGATTTAGGGCCCTAAACGGAGTACTTCACTACTGATCTTCATAAATTTAAAAAGTTTGGTGAGTACAATTTACATTGGTATAGCCCTACTTAGCTCGGACCACTACTTACAGAGACTCCATGGAGCCCCTACGGGAGGGAACCTTCCAAAAACTTGCTTTGAACACTCCCAAGCGGAGCTAGAGCCATGCCTTAACCACTTGATATTGGTGGATTTTTATTACGGGTTGTTGTTGTTTGTAGCAGTGATTACACTGAAATGACAACCCTTGTTAGAGAAAAATATAGAGTCACTCCGGTACATGAGAACCGGCTGCCTTGGGAAGTCTTAGGATCTTCTCTATACGAAACGAAAACGTCCGTTCGCCTCAGAGACGAACGCGACGTGTATGTGCACTATGTTTAAACGTTGGCTCAAAATATCATTTGGACACTGGTTTCTTGCCTCGCAGTTTGACATTTAAAGTAAGAAACACACGCGGTTAACGTACTGAAGCTATCGGTTCGTCCATTGCAGAATGAAGGCCTTAATATTACAAAAGTGGTACACATGATCCACCCATTTTTCTAGGTGGTTGCTGGGGAATGACGGTATCAAATTATATAATTCTACAAATAGCTAATACCTTTCACACCAAAAATGGAATAAATAAATTTGTTTGACATAGTATGGTGAAGTATAATTTGTAACGGGCCTCCATGAAGATTGGGCACTTTTTCTCATTCATATAGTAAAAACATGTTATCAATCAGCTATTGTGTCTTGGGGTGGAACTCCTCATTATAAATAAAATATATTCAAATCTCTAATAAAATAAATATAAACATATCAGTCGTCGCATAACCATCTGTTGATGTGTTCCATCCAGTCTCTGCGAGTACACAAGATCAATTAATATAGCCCCGTCAGATAAGCAGTTTTGCAAATAGATGCGGAGTAACGTGCAATCTTATGTATATGAGTAGAGGCAAGGATTTT
>JARSSU010033105.1:0-29205 GCA_029619165.1 Eurosta solidaginis
GATGTCGCAGGTCCATTTCCTACTAGCAACCGCGGAAACAAATACGTACTGATGGTTATGGATTATTTCAGTAAATGGCCAGAGGTATACCCAATCCCAAACCAAGAAGCGGAAACAGTAGCAGAAGTGGTTACAAACGATTGGGTCGCAAGGTATGGTATACCAATGGAGTTACATTCTGACCAAGGCAGGCATTTGAATCAGCTGTGTTCCAAGAAATGTGTAAGACGTTGGGCATTCGAAAAACACGGACAACTGCATTGCATCCTCAGTCCGATGGTATGGTGGAACGTTTCAATAGAACCTTGGAGGAGCATTTAAGGAAAGTAGTAGACAAGTACCATAAGGAGTGGGATACACACATATCATTATTCTTGATGGCTTACCTATCGGCAGTGCATGAGACAACGGGCCAAACTCCCGCAAAGGTAATTTTTGCCAATGACCTCCGACTGCCAGCTGATTTGAAGTTTGGGATAGATGCCGATGCGGAGAGAAATGTCAAGAAATCCACTGGTGTCTTGGAAGAAGAGATGATAGAGATACACGATCTTGTAAGACAACGATCAAAGATTACGAGTGACAAGATGGACGTCAGATACGATAAAGCAATTAATTCGGAAGGTTTTCAGGAAGGAGATTTGGTGCTGTTATACAATCCACAACGAAAAAAAAGGTTTGTCCCCGAAATTGTAGTGTAATTGGGAAGGCCCATACAAAGCTATAAAACGGATCAACGATGTAGTGTACCGCATACAAACCATTGGCAAACCACGAACCAAAATGAAAGTGGTTCATTTGGAAAGGCTGGCAGCGTTTAAATCGAGAGATTTGTCTGATCGAGACGATCAGACTTAGGTGGAGGGCAGTGAGACGAATATTAGTGACACTAAGTGATACTCACATCACTAGTCTGATGCTAAGTAAAGTAAGTCACAACAACAATAAAGCAGACAGTCAGTTGTATCTAAATAAACGAATCAATCATTATGTCTACACATATGTACGTACACGCAGCGGAGAAGCAACGCACAAACCACATGCATATATCTGAGATACTCCCGAAAGTATGCAATGTGAGAAGCTATAAAATCGTGCATCTGTAGTTGCAGCTGAGTAATTTTATAGTAAGTAAGTATAGTAAGTTCTGGAAATAGAAGCGCCTAGAATATGTCAACGAGGAAAACCGCACAGTATAAAAGCAGCGACAGTGGAAGCACGACAATCTGTTTGATTAAGCACGCTATCTGTCGAGCAATAGAGGTGTTATTTTGAAAGCAGTCTAATAAAGACCATTTTGCATTATCGAATATTGGAAGTATTTATTCAACAGTTTAGTGATTCGAATGTTAGTAGAAGGTTGCAATTAAGAGGAATTTCAGTAAATTCGTTACAATTGGTGTCACAAGAGGAATTGTTGAATAAATTCCGAAGATTGGGAATACAACTTGGACATGGCAAAGTTGAGTGAATTGACGATCCAGCAACTGAAGGAGGAGTTGGAAGTCCGTGATTGGCTACTACTTGCAATAAATCCCAGCTACAAAGGTGACTAAGTGTAGCTATGGTATTTGGAAGGAATCATGCTGACGAGTATGTCTTTCATTATGATAGCGACAAAAAAAACAACAAAATGGAAGAAAAAACGAAACCACCGCAGACAGTGACGAGCACAATATCTGCACAAATATCGACAATGGCATCTCAGGAGTCACAGGAGGCACGCATTTCAGAAATGGCGTCGCAAATGTCATCTCAATTGGAAGAACAGAAGACATATATGTCATCTCAACTGGAAGCGCAGAGGCTCGTATATCTGGAATGTCGACACAAATTTCGGAACAGGTATCATCGCAGCTCTTTGCGAAACTGGAAGAGCAGGACGCAAAAATTTTACAACTCGAGGACAAAATTGATGACGAGATAGAAGCGTTTGAAAGATCTTATGCCACAGTTACAACTAAATCGCCAAGCTGTTCCAGCGAGCAATCCGAAGGTAAAAACTCCATCTTTTGACGGCTCTGTTCCTTTCGAGGTATTCAAGCTCAATTTGAGAAGACGTCAGCAGTGAACAACTGGAATGCTGAAGATAAAGTTGTTGCACTGTTCGTGCATTGAAAGGTCCTGCAGCTGAGATCTTAGAGACTATTCCAGAGTACGAACGGAACAGTTATGAAGCATTGATGGCCGCTGTCGAGAGACGTTATGGAAGCGGCATAGAAAACAGATATACCAAATTGAGTTGCAAAACCGTTACCAAAAGCGAATGGGACGTTTGCAGAGTTTGCGTCGGACGTTGAAAGATTGGCTCATCTCGCAATGTAGACGCACTCGTGGAATACACCGAGAGGGTTAAAATTTCAGAGCTTTATAATTAGAACTAGCAGACCCGTCAGACGTTTGTTCTGCCCAAATTTGGTCTATCTCCATACATTTTAATAAGCTTTTTTCCGTCTAACTCTGCCCCCCTCACTTTTTCTTAATCCATTTATTCACTTCCTCTCTCCGTATTTTCGCTTCGTCTATCTCTATTTTTCGCTCACTCTATCTCTTTCTCAGTCTCCTTTCTCGTCTTTTCTCTTCTCTAAAAGTTTTTCCCATTCTTCTTCAGGACATATGTAAATAGTTATGTGGGTATTATTAATTCATGTCTTTATTTCGGCTTCGCATGCACATTTTATCAGTTTTGGCAGGTTTAATGCAACTAAATCGAATATCACATGAAACGTACCTTAAAGCTCTCAGCAACAACTTTCATTTGATATCCATATTACACACACATTCTAGGGTATCCGGGTCAAGACAAGTACCATAAGGATGGGATACACACATATCATTATTCTTGATGGCTTACCTATCGGCAGTGCATGAGACAACGGGCCAAACTCCCGCAAAGGTAATTTTTGCCAATGACCTCCGACTGCCAGCTGATTTGAAGTTTGGGATAGATGCCGATGCGGAGAGAAATGTCCAAGAAATCCACTGGTGTCTTGGAAGAAGAGATGATAGAGATACACGATCTTGTAAGGCAACGATCAAAGGTTACGAGTGACAAGATGGACGTCAGATACGATAAAGCAATTAATTCGGAAGGTTTTCAGAAGGAGATTTGGTGCTGTTATACAACCCACACGAAAAAAAGGTTTGTCCCCGAAATTGTAGTGTAATTGGAAGGCCCATACAAAGCTATAAAACGGATCAACGATGTAGTGTACCGCATACAAACCATTGGCAAACCACGAACCAAAATGAAAGTGGTTCATTTGGAAAGGCTGGCAGCGTTTAAATCGAGAGATTTGTCTGATCGAGACGATCAGACTTAGGTGGAGGGCAGTGAGACGAATATTAGTGACACTAAGTGATACTCACATCACTAGTCTGATGCTAAGTAAGTAAAGTCACAACAACAATAAAGCAGACAGTCAGTTGTATCTAAATAAACGAATCAATCATTATGTCTACATATATGTACGTACACGCATCGGAAGCAACGCACAACCACATGCATATATCTGAGATACTCCCGAAAGTATGCAATGAGAGAAGCTATAAAATCGTGCATCTGTAGTTGCAGCTGAGTAATTTTATAGTAAGTAAGTATAGTAAGTTCTGGAAATAGAAGCGCCTAGAAATATGTCAACGAGGAAATCGCACAGTATAAAAGCAGCGACAGTGGAAGCACGACAATCAGTTTGATTAAGCACGCTATCTGTCGAGCAATAGAGGTGTTATTTTGAAAGCAGTCTAATAAAGACCATTTTGCATTATCGAATATTGGAAGTATTTATTCAACAGTTTAGTGATTCGAACATTAGTAGAAGGTTGCAATTAAGAGGAATTTCAGTAAATTCGTTACAATTGGTGTCACAGAGGAATTGTTGAATAAATTCCGAAGATTGGGAATACAACTTGGACATGGCAAAGTTGAGTGAATTGACGATCCAGCAACTGAAGGAGGAGTTGGAAGTCCGTGAATTGGCTACTACTTGCAATAAATCCCAGCTACAAAGGTGACTAAGTGTAGCTATGGTATTTGAAGGAATCAATGCTGACGAGTATGTCTTTCATTATGATAGCGACAAAAAAACAACAAAATGGAAGAAAAAAACGAAACACCGCAGACAGTGACGAGCACAATATCTGCACAAATATCGACAATGGCATCTCAGGAGTCACAGGAGGCACGCATTTCAGAAATGGCGTCGCAAATGTCATCTCAATTGGAAGAACAGAAGACATATATGTCATCTCAACTGGAAGCGCAAGAGGCTCGTATATCTGGAATGTCGACACAAATTTCGGAACAGGTATCATCGCAGCTCTTTGCGAAACTGGAAGAGCAGGATGCAAAAATTTTACAACTCGAGGACAAAATTGATGACGAGATAGAAGCGTTGAAAGATCTTATGCCACAGTTACAACTAAATCGCCAGCTGTTCCAGCGAGCAATCCGAAGGTAAAAACTCCATCTTTTGACGGCTCTGTTCCTTTCGAGGTATTCAAGCTCCAATTTGAGAAGACGTCAGCAGTGAACAACTGGAGTGCTGAAGATAAAGTTGTTGCACTGTTCGTGGCATTGAAAGGTCCTGCAGCTGAGATCTTACAGACTATTCCAGAGTACGAACGGAACAGTTATGAAGCATTGATGGCCGCTGTCGAGAGACGTTATGGAAGCGAGCATAGAAAACAGATATACCAAATTGAGTTGCAAAACCGTTACCAAAAAGCGAATGGGACTTTGCAGGAGTTTGCGTCGGACGTTGAAAGATTGGCTCATCTCGCAAATGTAGACGCACTCGTGGAATACACCGAGAGGGTTAAAATTCAGAGCTTTATAATTAGAACTAGCAGACCCGTCAGACGTTGTTCTGCCCAAAATTTGGTCTATCTCCATACATTTTAATAAGCTTTTTCCGTCTAACTCTGCCCCCCTCACTTTTTCTTAATCCATTTATTCACTCCTCTCTCCGTATTTTCGCTTCGTCTATCTCTATTTTCGCTCACTCTATCTCTTTCTCAGTCTCCTTCTCTCTTTTCTCTTCTCTAAAGTTTTTCCCATTCTTCTTCAGGACATATGTAAATAGTTATGTGGGTATTATTAATTCATGTCTTTATTTCGGCTTCGCATGCACATTTATCAGTTTTGGCAGGTTAATGCAACTAAATCGAATATCACAATGAAACGTACTTTAAAGCTCTCAGCAACAACTTTCATTTGATATCCATATTACACACACATTCTAGGGGTATCCGGGTCCAGGTTTTGCCCATATCTTGAGACCTTAGTCACCCAGGGGCATAAAAATTACTCTGTACTAAAGCACTCATCAAGAGCTTCAATTTGATACCCATAATGTAAAAACACATCCTAGTGTTACCCTGATGCACGTTTTGGCCTATATCTCGAGATCCTTCACAAATAGGCATGAAACTACCCTGTACTAAAGCACTCATCAACAGCTTTCATTTGTTATCTATATTGTATAAACACTTTCTAGGCGTACCCGATCCACGCTTTGGCCTCACTCTCGAGACCCTAGTCACCGATAGGTATGAAAACTACCCTGTACTAAAGCACTCATAAACAGCTTACATTCGATACCCATATTGTACAAACATATCCCAGGATTACCCAGGTCCACGTTTTGATCTCAAGACCCTATCCAGAACGGGATAAAAATTAGCCTATGTCTGTCTCCTGGTTCTAAGCTACCCCTCCACCAATTTTCAGCCAAATATGTTCATCCGTTACTTCCTCTTCAACCACTATTTATCTATTAAAAAAAGCGCATCAAAATCCGTTGCGGTTTTTTAAAAGGTTTAAGCATTCAAAGGGACATAGGGACAGAAAAAGCGATTTTGTTTTATACTATGTAGTGATGTACATCCATACATACCTATAACCCTAAGCCCGAAGCAGGAATTCTTAACCAACGAACCGATATCATTTCGTTACGATAATTAAAAAATCATTTCGTTAATTTGAACGAAATGACTTTGTTTCGTTTATTAACGTTAAGAACGTCAAATTAACGAAATGATTTTGTTCGTTTTCTGCCATATCAAAACGAAATCAAATCGTTTATGTTGATTTTTAATATCAAACTATGCTGGCAAAGCTGATTGATGTTGATGGCGGAGTCACTAAAGGTGAAAGCATTAGCCAAGCTGATTGCAACTTTTCTCATGTATTTTGACAGTACGAACATTTCTTAGAGTATTTTTGACATTACCAATGAATTACACAAACAAATTACATAGAGTTTGTGTGTGTATGTCCGCTCGCTGTTACCACCTTACGGCTTCACCATGGCTATAGCATTGCCAGCACAATTCGAACATAAAGTATCACGTTTTTGTTAACGTTTTTAACGTTAACGAAAGCTTTTCGTTTCGGTTAAAAACGAGATACAATTTATCTTGATAATTTGTTTATCAATAATATTTTGAAGTGTTTCAACGGAAACGGTGGAAATTTTTTGATAAACGATTAGCTTAACGTTAAGGTGCATCCCTGGCCAGAAGTTAAATAACGCAGCGAATGCTATATATGTATGTACGTATGTATGTGTCGCATCAAGCCTCACTCAAAAGCAATTAGCGCGGACAGTTCACAGCGAACAAACACACATACGCATTTTTTGATAAAGATGTTACTCTTGTTTAAACAATTTGGCTGATATAAGAAAGGAATCAAGTATTTTTTTTGATGCAGATCGAAGGTAAATATTTCAAAGTTTTACTGAAAAGTAGAATTTTTTAAATCCATCCATCCCTTTATGAGTTATAGCTGTGCAAACAAAAATTTTATGATTTTTTACTACAATTTGGCAATTTGCCACGCCCCTATAATATATACCTTCAAATTATATTAACTGTACCATCTCACGTAGCTAAGCTTTCAAAAGCAAAAACCGTTTTAAAATCGGAGCATTCTGTGTGAAGTTATGTGCATACATGGCATTTAGCGACTTTATTTTATAAGATTTATATATAGATATAGATAGATATAGATTATAGATAGATTTATAGATACGGGATGGCGAAACGAAACGAGTTACATATGCGAACCCAAAGCCAACATTTGCTGAAACGGTATCCCATGCACTGACTCAGGAACTGCTTCCCTTTTGAGTAAGCAGCGTACAAAGCCCATCGTGTGGAAGTAGAAAGGCCAGATTGGGTGGCCTAGAAATATACAAACGAGGAAATCAGACAGTATAAAAGGCAGCAACAGTAGAGGCACGACAATCAGTTTGATTAAGCACGCTATCTGTCGAGCAATAAAAGTGTTATACTGTTTTCACACAGAAACTTAATGTTCTCATTTCACCTTCTAATGAAATCGTAAATTTTTTGCTTTCACACAAAAGTAACTGCTCGATTAGTATGAAGGATGAAATGTCAAGCGAATAAAATGACAATGCTATATGACAGACAATCATGGCGGAACGATACAAGGTGGCAGCATGGTGACATACCTACATACATAGATAAGAATTCCATGTACTTTGTTTTTATAAATTCGATGGACAAATGTCAAAATCGTACTGCGCCGGAAGTTGATGTATCAAATCAAATAAAAAAAGGTTATAATCAGCTGTTCGATGCGGCCACCTTGTATCGTTCCGCCATGCACACAATGACATTTACTTTGACAAATGACATTTTTAAGCACTGAACACACTAAAAAGTAAGAAACTGAACGCTCCCAACAGAGTTGCATTGTGCTTTTGACTTCATTAGGCATTCGATTAGCTACTAATGAAATAATTATAGATTCGAATTTTGTAGGGAAGATTGAGCTCAATAAGCGTCTTAATGTAGAAAACTGCCTTTATTATTCAATAAGCCGTCTGTGTGAAAACAGTATTATTTTGAAAGCAGTCTAATAAAGACCATTTTGCATTATCGAATATTGGAGTTATTTATTCAACAGTTTAGTGATTCGAACGTTAGTAGAAGGTTGCAAATAAGAGGAATTTCAGTAAATTCGTTACAATATGTTTTTTTTGAACAAATACATAATTTTCATCTGTTTACACGTGTGTGCTAGATATTTAATAAAAACTAAAATTATCTCAAAAACTAAGGCCACAGCTTATTTCGTGCACTGCGCCCTGCCTTAGAAAAAATACTTTGCTATTTTGTTTAGTACCTCGTGTGGCCACCTTTTTGAGCGCTTGGCGTGGTATCTTATGCCTTTCTTCGACAAGAGTAGTTTTTAAATCGCTAATATTACTAATCTGAATTTGCCGTGTAGCTGATACGATATGTCGAAAAAAAAATTGTCGAAACACAAAAGGCCGAATCGTTAAAAAACGTCTTTATACAGAAAAACTTTTTTACCGAGTCAAAAAACGTCGAAAAAATAAAAATGACCGAAAAAAAGTCGAAATTGGTATACTTAAAATTATGACAGCACCAAAAAACTATACTTGTACAATGAATGGTGGCCCTTGAGACGGCACCAATAAAAAAATCTGTTTCCTTATCACAATAACGTAATTTTTGGAAACCGTATTCATATATGTATATAATATAAAAAAATCAAGAGTTATACTTAACTCACAAAACTTTATCTAACTTCGAAAATTGTTTGCCAAAAATTATATAATATAAAAAAAAAGATTAAGGAGTTATACTTAAGTCACAAAACCTATCAAACTTCGGAATTGTTTGCCAAAATTTATAGATTACTAGCAGACCCCGCAGACGTTGTTCTGTCCTAAATTTGGTCTATATGCTTACATTTAATAACCTTTTTCCGTCTAACTCTGCTTCACTTTTTCTTAATCCATTTCTTCACTCCTCCCTCCGTCTTTTTCGCTTCATCTATCTCTATCTTCATCTCAATCTATATCTTTCTCAGTCTCCTCCTCCTTCTGTATTTTCTCTTTTCTCAAGTTCTTCCCATCCTTCTTCATCCCTTATTGCCAGTCCCAGAGGGTAGTATGTATTTTGTTCCAGTCCAAGTCCCACTCCGAGTCTCAGTCCCAGTCCTAGTTCAAATCCAGCCCCAGTCCGTCTTTGGTCTACTACCCGGGAAAAAGGATCATAAATACTAATATAGGCAAATTTATATACCAAATTTCAGGCTAATCGAATAGGACATATGTAAATAGGTATGTGGGTATTATTAATTGTCTTTATTTCGGCTTCGCATGCATGTTTATAAGTTTTGGCAGGTTCTTGCGACTAAATCGAATATCACAATGAAAATTACTTTAACCCATATAATCCCAAACTTTTTGAAACTAAAATTTTGAAGTGAATTATACAACATTAGTGTGCTAAGAGGCCCCAATATCCGAGTGTTTTAGGAATTTCATTCATATCTCTCGCAGATTTTTAGAAAATCACCGCCCCAAAATTGGGGGCGCTGGTCATGCCAGAGAGCAATGAAAATGTTTTAAGTAGCTGAGTTTAAAACAAATTATGAACTTTATTTTATTAAAAAGGATTATAAATTCAGCACAGATTTCACTTAGTAAAAAATGGAGTTAGTTAAATATGATGCCCAGACTCCTTCGACGCCGTTAGCAAACGGAGAGACGTGATATAAACGTGAACTTTGAATTCATCTGGTAGTTTGGAAACCAAATTTGTAACGACGGACCCACCAACACCTAGGTCGGGATTATTATTACCAGTGGAGGCTCCTTTATAAGGTTCAATTTGAACCAGATATCCAAGTAGAGTTGCCATTCACCAAATCTTATAACCAAATTGGATCGGATTTCCATGGATATGCTGTTTAGTGCTATGGTGCCCGTAATATGGTATCATAGGTTCATCATTACTTATATCCGCAAAAGGCGAGAAATATGTCATCCAAGTGGTATTTAGTTTATCCTACAATGGCCGAATCGTTGTAAACTTATCACCCGGATCTAATGAAGTATTGTCGCTTACGTGCGTACGTCTTAGAATTTGCTCTAACCGTAATCTAGGCATAGAATTAGCAACACCAGGATGATATGTATCAGCACCGGTATCCCAAAACATTTGATATCTTGAATAAGAACAATACCCACTTCTATAATCGTTGAGAAAGTCAGGCTTCCTCCAAACTTGTTTTTCATATGTTGCAAGGTCTTTGTTTTGCCATTCCCACTCTAGAGGTGGTTTTTTTCTTTAACTTTCTTAGTCTTGATAGCAAAGCTTCAGTTGTGATAGAGGAACGTTATCATCACTATCATCCGAATCTGATTCATCTTGCCGCCCAAACGATTCTCTTTTCACTTCAATGCCACTTTTTCTTATTATCGGTAACTGTCCTTCAGATCGCAATTGATTTCCTGGCAGATGGTTCAAATCTCTTTCAACGGCGTCGTCTTCGTCACTATCCCCATCACTTAACAAGTGATTTTCGGTAGGGTAGATGTAGACAGCAGCATCCAAAATATCGTTTCATTGTCTAATATGCCGATTGTATCAGTAACATTTAACCTGAATTATCGATTACGGAATCCCCATACAATTTTGAAAAATTCGAACGAAATAAAGAGAAAATGAATGGATATCTCTACTAAATCTGAACAAATTTTCTTAAAAAGTTTGTACAAAATCATGTGAGCAGCTGTGCTCAGCGCTCCAAAAATGGGACCTCGCAAATCATCGCTCACAAAACGTCACAGAAACAATATGCACATTTGTTTATTTTAGTTTAGCATTTTACATAGATAAAACTATTAGCATAAACCACAAAATATCACATTTATAAAAAAAGAACCACACAAACTTACTTATTATTTCGCGACATCGTAAATCGTACGAAACACTGTTTACTACTTTGATAAATAAACTAAGGCTACATTGAAAACAAAGCACATGCTGGTGTTGCCGCTTATTCCAAAAATACCAAACTGAACTATTTACTGATATTGCTTCACTAGCTTTTTAAATAACTTATAAATACAAGTCGTTTTAAAAATGGGGCGCTGGGCATATATGGGTTAAAGCTCTCAGCAACAGCTTTCATTTGATATCTATATTACACATACATTCTAGGGGTATCCGGGTCCCATTTTGGCCTATACCTCGAGACTCTAGTCAACCAGCGGTATAAAAATTACTCTGTATCAAAGTAGACATAAACAACTTCCATTTGATACCCATATTTTACAAACACATCACAGGATTACCCAGGTCCACCTTTTGATCTCAAGGCCCTAGCCAGAACGGGATAAAAAGTAGCCTATGTTCGCTCTTGATTCTAATCTACTAATCTAGGCAAAAGTCTACCAATATACCAAATTTTAAGCAAATCAAACGTTTAATAGAATTTGTTTGAATAGATCGGTCCCTAGTCCACTTCCCGAAAAAAATCGTTATTCCTAATCTAGTTAAAGCGCTACCTATATACCAAATGTCAAGCAAATCGAACTATGAACAGAACTTGTTCGAATATATCGGTCCCTGACCCGAAGTGTAGTGAATACGAATCTAGGCGAAGGGCTACCTATATACGAAGTTTCAGGCAAATCGAACGAACCACTTTCCGGAAAAAAGTTCCGTAAATACTAATCTAGGCAAAGGTCAACCTATACACTAAATTTCAGGCAAATCGAACCGCGAATAGAAGTCATTCGAATGGATCTCTGGTCCACTTTATACTTTTACACACTACATACTTCGTATGTAATTATGTGTTAAAGTTATGCTTGTTGGTAAGGCGGTTTTCAAAGAAACATGGTATTGTTGCTGTTTTTGTTCTATTTATAGAACTACAACGAATTAACCAAATGTTGTATAGTTGTATGAGTTAAGCGGGGATTGCCCGTATTGCTTTGAATGTATGAAAAACATTTGTTTGAAGCAATTTTTAATTGTATAATTCACTAGAAGACCCGGCAGACCTTGTCCTGCCCTAATTTGGCCTATCTGCATACATTTTAATAAGCTTTTTCCGTCTGACTCTGCCCTCCCCCTCTCCACTTTTTCCTAATCCTTTTATTCACTCCTCCCTCCGTCTTTTTCGCTTCATCTATCTCCATCTTCGTCTCATTCTATCTCTTACTCAATCTCCTTCTCTCTTTTCTCTTCTCTCAATTTCTTCTCATTCTTCTGCATCCCTTATTGCCTGTCCCAGAGGGTGGTATGTATTTTATTCCAGTCCCAGTCCCACTCCGAGTCTCAGTCCCAGTCCTAGTCCTAATCCCAGTCCCAGTCCGTCTCTAGACAATATATTACTCTGTACTAAAGCACTCATCAACAGCTTTCATTTGGTATCCATATTGTATTAAACACGTGGCCCACGTTTTGGCCTATATTCGAGACCCTAGTCACCCAGGGGTATGAAAATTACCCTCTACACAACTAAAGACTCTCCTGAATTAAAAAAAATGTCATAGTACCTCTAAATCGCGGGCACCCCCGCTACACACGGAGTGCAAAACAAATTCAAAATCGGTTGAGTAGTTTAGGAGTCCATCGCGGCCAAAACTGTTGTGACACGTGTTTTTTATGTATTAAGATTATATTTGGTTCACTCTACACGGTATATTCATACATGCATGCACATTAGCAGAACGTTAAATTTTTTGATTACAACAGAAAATTGCTTCGTTAATTACAAATTACATAACATAATTTCGGATTTACGAAACAAACTAAATTTATTTCAAAGTTACATTTTAACAACCGTAAATATATGGAAGTATCTGGAGTTGCAAATAAATTACGGACGCGTTAGCATAGCGAAGTGGAATATGCTAAATTTCTCAAAATTTCAACTTTTGTATACTCTGTCTTTTTATCAAGAATATTACGAATGCCTTCTTTTCTCTTTTGATATACTTTTTTAGGTTTTGTTGCATTTTCAGTACTAATTAAGCTGATTTAATGAGAAAAGCTGGACGATTTGTTGTGCATATTTAGGTTTACCGTTAGCTCGCATATATTTAGTTGGAGCATTTATATGAATAACCCTGTGCAAAGCAGGAAGAAAAATACTTCCTACGAAACATTAAATGTATATAAAACAATGTAATGAATGATGTGTAAAATTCGCGCGAATTTTTTCTTCGGCAGTTTATTTTTCGATATTTTAATATTCAACATTTTTGGTTTTCGACATTTTATTTTTCCACAATTTTTCGGAATTTTTAGTTTCGACATTTAAACTTTCGATATATCGTACCAGACCCCAAAAACTTGTATTTAACCTTACGAAAAGACAATTTGCTGCAAAGTGCCCCTAATTTAGGTGTACGTGATCGATTTCGCAATAACCAAGACAAATGCCCTTAACAATAATCCGGGATCGTACAGGCATGGGTAATATGGAACTATCCACACCTAATGAATCCACTTCCACAATCTCTCGCCTTAAATGTCTTTGAAAATTTGTGGTCAATTTTGGAATCGGCTACATGGCAAAGGCAGATTACTAAGATTAGCGATTTAAAAGCTACTCTTGTCGAAGAAAGGCATAAGATACCACGCGAAGCCGCTCAAAAACTAATTGCATCTATGAAAATCATCTTGAAGATGTTATTAAATAAAAAGGTAGTCATACGAGGTACAAAACTAGATAACAAAGTAATTTGTTCTAAGGCAGGGCGCAGTGTACGAAATAAGCTGTGGCCTTAGTTTTTGAGATAATTTTAGTTTTATTAAATATTAGAATTCTTTTGACACCGTCATTAGTTTCCTTTCTATATAACTCAACAGTTTTGTCCTGTAGCTGAACGCAATAAGATGGGAACCACTGTATTTAAAGTGTTATTAAATGAATAATATTCTTAACTTTTTATTTTGTAACTTCAAATTGTAATGAATTTTTTTTCCCGTGTAATCTGTGTAAAATTTTTTTATGGTTTCTAAAGTTAGTAGTACGAAAAAATAAATACACTCATTATTTTTGTTTTTATCTTTACTTCGAGAGTGTGGGTATGTATGTTTCTATCTATATTATTATCAAAAATATTTCTTATCGGTTATTTGTTTCGCTGCTGCATTCTATATTAATACGAAGATAAAATTCCTTCATAAAAAATATTTCTCTAACCAGCAAGAAATTCGAAGTTCGGGTGGAACAGAAAATCAGCTGTGAGCTTTTATTTTTTATTGTATAGTTCATTTATGTAGTTTTTGGTCTTTTACACTAAGTATTATCAAAATAAAGCATGTTTGTAAACTGATTTTTTCCACATTTATTATAAAAACTAGAGTGCCCGAAAATTAGCTTGCCTACATTTAATAAGTGAGCCTCGCTTCTTCCCCTCTTCAGTATCTATCCCATTCACTTTTACTCTGTCTTTCATTTTACTTATACTTCTTTTCCATCCCTTATTCCATTTGTGTGCCTTCCACTCCTAGGAGACTTCGGCTAAACTTTACATTCCCATTCTCCCTTCCAGTCCTGACCAACTTCCTCTCCCAGTCACATTCCCTCTCCCTCTCTCACCCCAATTTCTTCATATATGGAATTTCTATACCAAATATCAAATACCTGCTTCAACTGCCCGACCGATTTCATATCTAAACCTTTACGCAACTATATGAAACTAATCCAAATTTTAAAGTGGCTTTCATTTTTATAAATAAGATAAAGAAAGATAACACTGGTGGACAAAATAGCAATTTTTGTCTGTTGTATATAGTTTTTTTTTGTTTCTTACTAATTTGGGGTCGCTGATTTCAAATCAGCCTTCAAATTTCTTCGAGCAGCTCGAGTTTTTGAAAAACACTTCTCAGTTGACATATTACCATAGTAGGTGAAGTAACTGCTGTAATCCATTGTGTTATTTAATATGAGTTAATCAAGGAAAATGTGTGTAAACAATCCAATTGTTTTATTCGTGGCGCGTATATGTTCAAGAAATTTCGTTTGAATATGTTAGATCTAGTGGAATGAGCTTATATGGACTTATTCGCTTGCCCATATGAAACTAATAAACCCTGGATTCCTAGTTTTGTATGTAAAAGTTGTGTTGAGTCATTACGCCTATGGGTAAATAAAAAAGACTTCATTTCAAGTACCGAACTCCTGTGAAATGCCGTAAACCGTCGGACCAACACAGCGGCTGTCATTTTTATGTGGTAAACATAATAGGAATAAATCGCAGAAATCGCTCTAAATGGATTCATCCCAACCTACTAACTGCTGTTCGACCAGTCCTTAGTACTAAACATTAATCATAACCTGAACCAAGTACATCCTGGCATCATTCAGAGGATTTCAAATACATTTCCAAAACTGAGTTCTGAAAAGGTGAACGCTGGGATTTTCGATGGCACACAGATAAAAAAAACTAATTTGTGATCTAAAGTTCAATAGCCGTATGAAAGCTCCTGGAAAATCTGCATGGAATGAGTTCGTTTCGGTTGTAAAAAAACTTTCTTCTCTGAGCATATATACCAACTGATGCTACACTTTCAATATCTGAGTGTAATCATGAGTATAGATGCATTCTCTCCATCGCCACCTGGACCGTTTTCCTGAAAATTTCACTGAAGCGCAGGGCGAGAAGACCTCCGCACTATGGATGAGCGATATCAGTTACACTGGAACGCACATATGTTATATGATTACTGCTGGAGCATTCAGATAAGTGCTCGTGAAAGAAAATTTAACTCACGGTAATCGATAGTAATAAAGTTAATTTATTAAAAAAAAATTATTTTTACTAAGAACTGTTCCGAAAAAAATGCACACTTTATTTTGCTTGTAGTTGGACGAGCTTGCACTTTCTTTCCTTCAATTTTCTTAGAACGGAAACAAGCTTATTTTAAGGAGTTGATAATTAAAGGGGGAAAGCAAAAACATTGATCTGTAAGCTTCCACAAAGCTTTATTTTGGCCACATTTGACTTACTTTTGTACGCCAGGGAGTAAATTGAGTTAAAATAAAGCCGATATAATGTGCTGCAATAGAAAGGTGTCAAAACGAGTGAAACTGTCCTTGTTGTTGTAGCGATAAGGGAGTGTTATCGATGTTGATGGGTCATTTGCCGAATGCAGGTCCGTTCCGGTAACAAGCACCATTAAGGCAGCAGCCCGACCATCTCGTCGGTACCGATTTAGTATGACCGCATGAAACCTTCAAGGTCATACCGCCGTCTCATCCCCTAGATCCATGAGGAACCTGGGGTCGCCAGAGCCTCGGCAGTTAAAGAAACAGGATTCGACACGGGCAGGTAAGGTTAACAATTGGGTTGGAGAAGCTATATATTGCACTGGCAGCCCCTTGAAAGGTTGCGCTACATATCCCCTCCAATCAATTTGGTATTTCAGTCGCCTCTTATGACAGGCATACCTGCCACGGGTATATTCTAAGCCCCCTATTTATTATATAAAGTGCCCTTATACGACAATTGCACGATGTCCTTAAGCCTTGAGGTCAAATAGTTTACCATAAATGCAGTTTTTTGCCAAGCTTTGTCACATCAATCGGTTTAATGCAAAACTAGAACTAGAAAACATTTTTTCATCCATTTTAACGTAGATTTATTTGCCCGTTCTAAATCACTAAACATTTCTAACAATCAAACGTTCGTAGATTTTTGCTGATCTCTGTTTTCCTAATATCAACCACTTTTTTCTTCGTTTTTATCTACTTTTCCAGGCAAACTTTCTTTCTTCATGACCCTCTCTGCCCTTTTTTCCCCTCTTTAATTTCCACTCCGATCTCTTATTTTCCTTTTTCGAAAGCTGCCTGCCTAAACAATACATTTCAAACAAATTGCACTTAAAATAAATTTTTTTGGAATAGGTAGGTCCTGGTCCACATGCTGAAAATAAAGTTTTCCATGTATATCGCTTGTCTAGGAGGAACTCCTGTACTAAAGTTAAAGCCAATCGCACTGTTAATAAGAAAAATTGTTCAAATATTAAGCTAGACAAAGAGGTACCCCTGTACCGAATCGTAAGCAAATCACATGAATATGAACTATTAAAATAGGTCGGGCCCTCGTCTACGTTCCGAAAAGAAAAGTTTGTACTAAATTTCCAACAAATCGCACAATAAATTCGATTTATTACAATAGGTCAGGCCCTGGTCCACTTTCTGGAAAGGAAAGTTTCTCAAAGAATAAGGTAGTCCGGAAGTACCCTTATACCAAATTTCAAGCAAATCGCACCATACACTATTTTATTTAGAATAGGTCGGCCCTTCCAAATTGTGATTTGTTGTGAAAGAATCCATGCCTATCACCGTTCTTAGGGCACAATAAAGAACTGTATTTTATAAGCTTTTATTTACTTTCACTTGGTTGTTCTTTGTAATCAAATCTTGCGAGTTAAATTTGATACACTTCCCGGTGTCCAATTGAGCTGAAACTTTGCACACATGTATAACTCCGATGACAATGCAATATTACTTTGCGGGAATTCGATAAATTAATCGATAACAGAGTTATCGGTAAATATTTGTGTTGACAAGGGAATAAAAGGCTAAGTCCTTTGTTTAGAGGGATGGTGAATAACCTACAGCGGCTCAAGAACGAGGTAACTTCGCTTTGTTTGTGTATACAACGAACGTAGAAGTTAGGCTGTTATTCCTCAATGTTGCATACTTTTCTGCGGACTTGATTTTGTTTTACAGATGTAACCCACAGAGCAAAAGATCTGCAATGAGTAGTTGTAAGCTGAACGCGACATAGGCAAACTCACAATAAAATATGATTCTAATATAGTTAGCACTGTTTGACACAATTTTATATGTGCTCTCCGTCAAAAATGATTCAACTAACTTAGTCACATTTTATTTCGATTATGAATATGCCCCAATATATTCGCATCATGATATAAAAAAATCGTGTACTCATACTCAATCAGGGTTATTTAAACGTAGCGATTCGTATCAGTAATTTGGTTGAGAGTCTTTTTCATCCTGACACCGCGTTAGCGTTGAACGCCAAAGATCTGAAAACCGAAGATGCTGATATCCGATGTGAAGCCACTTTTGGCAAACACATACGATATGTTTTCTCGAAAATCTGTATATTCATATGTATGTATGTATTTATTTAACGTTTTGTTGTTGCAAGAACACGTGAACATGTGTATGCACATTAGCGTTGCCAAATGTCCCGTATTGGCCGGACATTCCGTATTTTTCACAAATTTTAAAGTGTCCCAACGGGAAATGCTATGTCCCAGCATTTTCACAATATCAAAATTAATAAATTATAATCTGCTACGAAACATGGCCATATTTGCGGCTTCGATTGTATTCAGGTCATTAGCATATTGCATGCAACTCTGTAAAGAAGGAAGACCCCTATTATGAGCATTTTTCGATCTTGGATTTTCGCTGGCTATCGAACATCGAAAATCGAATTAAAAATTGGTTTATGACATCTAATCTCTGTCGAAATTTTCGTTATGTATCGAATTTTGAAGCGAATAGAAATTTGTCGTCGACGCTGTATCGAATTAGAAGAACATTGTTTGAAATGTAAGTTTTTTGTGTTTATCTTCTACTTTTTACTAATAGTAATTTCAAACTATTTGTGTTAATCGTATATAGTGTAGGATGCTTTATTTTTATTAAAATTAATATCCACACAAAAAGTATTTAAAAGAAAATGTTATATTTTCATGATGCAAAATTGAATAATAATGAAAATTTTTGAAAATAGTAAAATCAATATTGAAAATTAAAATACAAAGTTCAAAGTAACATAATAACAAAGTTAATTAAAAATAATTAAGTCAATATAATTTAAGAACCCTACTTATAGGTCCATGGTCGTGAATACAAAACAACTGCTTGGAAGACTGATTTCATAAATTGGACAAAATCCGTTTATAACAAAACGAACTTGCAGAAAGGATCAGGTGGAAAAAATTCCGAGTGCATTCTCGTACCCGATGCTAAGTTGAGACAATCCCTAGCGCAAAATCTGAGAATTGTTGCAAAAATGATTGGCTCTTGTGCATTGTTGCAGCCATTCATCTTTACTGGATAGCAAGTCCATGAACACTTCTATGGTCATGATGAAGTTTAGTTTTTAACACATGTAACAACATGTTGAGAAAGTTACAATGTTTAGAAAGCTACAATTACGCGTTGAAATTAATTTCAGCGTTTTATACTTCTGGCTACTTCCAGAACTTGAGCTTTTTTCTTCATAATAAATAATTTTGCTTTTATATTATTTAACAGATGATGGGAATGTGCTTTTCTGAACGGTTGAATTTATCGAATTATCGAACAATGACACTAGTCTTGATCGAATGAGTGTCATAATACCGAATGAAAATTCGATCGCATTGTGAATCAAACTAAGTGTGATATCTTATCTGCCAACTGCCTGACAGAATGTTCAATATGGCTACTTATTAGCGTTTTGACAGGGTGTTCAATATGACGGCGCATGACCGGCTATCTTCAGCGGGTGATAGAAAGAGATACAGGATGAGACAGCGATAGTCAATTACAAATCAGGTGATCCATCCTTTTTGGAATTTTGATGCCTATGCAGAAGATATCACACTTAGTTTGATTCACAATGTTCGATCGATCAGCTCTTTCGACCATAGTCGAAGATCGAATTAGTCTCATAATAGGGGCCAAAAATGCATCCCTACTGTGATTCTAAATATTGTCAATATTTGACATATCGCACACCTAAATATTCATTTTGCATGGGGAAGTGTTGTGTTTTAAAATAACCTTAGCAAAACGAATCCATAGAATATGAATTCACATTAAACACAGTAAACGCATTAATTACACTGGTCAACAACATTTTTGCACATGGGTCGTGCGTATATTTTTGTATTGCTTTTGTACCCAGAAATAAGAATATGAACATAAAAAAGTTTTTGATTTGGTTTTGTTCGAAAAAAATGAGAAAAACGAAAAACATGAAAATTCATCAAAATTTGACATAGATTTGATTTATTCTAGTATAGTAAAAATCAATTTAAGATTTATTCTTATAAATTTGGTTTTAGAATACAGTTTATATGTTTAAAAATGCTTTTTCCTGCTTTTCATGCCATATTCGGTAACATTTTCTCTTATTAACGCCCAAATATAGCCCCCATCATGCTTTCCGTATACTGGCCTTGGTAGCGTTTCTCAAACTCCATTATATCTTGATGGAATCGCTCCCCGTGTTCTTCTGAATAAGCTCCCATATTATCTTTGAATTTATCCAGATGTGAATGTAACATGTGCATCTTTACCGACATTCTACATCCGATGGCGGAAAAATTCGTAACCATGCCAGTTATCAGCTCATCATAATTTTCATCCCTATGATTTCCAAGAAAGCCATGAACTACTGCCTTAAAACTGTTCCACGCTAGTTTCTCCTCATTGCTAAGTAGGTCCGGGAAAATATCGCAGTTCATAATTTTTTTTTATTTGAGGCCAACAAAGACTCCAGCTTTAATTTTCGCCTCTGACAGCTTTGGAAAAAAAGTCTGCAAATATTTGAAAGCTTTAGACTCAATATTAAGAGCCTTCACAAATTGTTTAATAAGGCCCAATTTAATATGCAATGGCGGCATCAATATATTTTTAGGATCGACAATTGCTTAATGTTTTATATTAAATCTTCCTACTCCATACTCAGTACGTTCACGCCAATGTTTTTGGCGATAGTGGACGGCATCATTTCTGCTATCCCATAGCCAAAGATAACAGGAGTGTTTGGTATATCCACCTTGCATTCCAGTAAAAAAAACAAACCATCTTGAAGCCTCCAATAACTTCCCACTTGTATTCCGTATATTTGATTGCAGTTAATAGCATTTTAATACTGTCATAATTTTCTTTGAGATGTATGGAATGTGCCAGTGGTATAGATGGAAATTTGTTCCCATTGTGTAGTAGAACTGCTTTTAGACTTTTTGTTGAGCTGTCGATAAAGAGGCGCCATTGATTTGTATTACAAGGAATACCAATTGCTTCAAATAAACCTTTCACGTCACAGCAAATACAGAGTCCATCTTCCTTACTGTAGAAACAAGAAAATTCTTCATGACGCTTTCTTTGCCGAGATATTCGAACATCAGAAGTAAGTAAATGTCGTTGTTTAAGCCCAGATGCTAATAACTCTGCTTTGTCTTTTGATAGATTAAAGTCTCTTATTAAGTCATTGAGATCTTCAGAGTTGATGAGATGTGGTATTCCTGATTCAAATTGAGGAACAAATTCGGAATGTACGGATGCAGATGAACTCGGTGTTTGAAAGCTGCCTTGAGGGAATAGTTGCTTTTCCAACACAGGTGGATCAGGTACAGGATTTTGTTCCGAATGTGGTACTGGAGCGGATGTCGATGGTAGTTTCGGATATATTGTTTTCCTTAAACTTTTCCCTTTCAGTGGTTTCACTACACAAAAATAGCAATCAGTGTCATGATTACTCGGTTCCCTCCAAATCCTCGGCACTGCGAACTTCATGGCTCTTCTCTCACCCTGGTACCAAACTATAATAAAACTCTAAAAACGTAAAGCATTTCATAACAATTTCAGTTATTATGCAATTATATATATGTATATATTAGGCCGGGTCGATTTGTGGGGAGGCAAAAAATCGCCCATTGCTCTGTGAAAATCTTAATCTAGGGATCAAAATAAGAAACTTTGCCGAAGGAACCATACCTCTAAACCGAATTCTGATGTCTTTGGGTCGTAGGGGAAAATTTTGAAAAATCCCACTTTAAAATGCCTATGTTTTTTTTTGGAGTTTATTTTGCTCTTTAGAAATTTATTTAGTCAGATATATGTAAATGAAAAAATGAATTTAACTTAGTAATAGAAAAGAAATTAAAAAAAATTATTAGAAATTAGCGTTTTTACAACCCCCTTTTAAAACCAAGGCATCACTCTGATGCATTTGCATGTCGTAAACATAGTTGTGTGGGTTTTTTATTCAACCGTTTTAAAAAATGAAGGTATCACTGTGACACATTGCACTGTGACAATTGCAGATCGTAAAATTGCTTGTGTTGTTTTTTTTAAGCCACCACAAGACACAGCAGGTAGAATTGAAATTGCCCCTACCCAAAAGTTCGACCCAAAGGGGGGGACATCAGAATTGGTTTTAGAGGTATGGTTCCTTCGGCAAAGTTTCTTATTTTGATCCCTAGAATACGATTTTCACAGAGCAATGAGCGATTTTTAAATCGACCCGCCCTAGTATATATAGATGAAACAGTTAGTACAATAAAAAAGAGAAAATAAATTTACGCTCCAGAGTGCTTCTGCAAGAGTTACATGAAACATGTGGAGCCCATTTTTTGTCCTGGTTTTTAACAGGTAGACCGAAGTAGGCTAGGTAGGTCTCGCAAATCCTTGTGTTTTTAGTTAAATCAAACTTTTTTTTTCTTCTTTTAATACATTCGCCACATATATAGCAAAACGAATTAGCCGCTCGTTTACAACTTCTCGAAGACATCATTCCTCTGTGATATGCAAAAACATAGTGTCCCCCACAACGAGTGACCCAAGAAACTACAGCTTCTTGAAAAAACTTTTACTTACAAAAACGCTAAGGGTAGCTGGCATGCTCTATTGCTAGGCCTGCCAGTCCGTCAGTAAAGGTTTCGATGAATTTCTTAATATGTACTTAACGAATTTCCAAATCTACCTAAAATCATGTGTATCTGGGACCTTTTATCTCCTTTTTACTGTTTCTCAGCCACATTTTTTTGCTTTTTTTTTAAGATGAGTATGTTGTGCTTTAAGTAATCTTTTTTCGATGCATCGCTGCATCAGGTAGCTACCCGCCGCCCTCTACCGAAATAGCGCGAAAGGACCTACATTATCCTGGTGCAAAAATGCCAAATTTTCAAATCGCTATAACTTCTACAAAACCAAATATTTTTGATTCGTAATTGCATTTTTTTTCTATAGAATTGAACATAGAATCCGAATATACATATAGGGCAAAATTTTTTTTGTTGACCTGTGTTATTAGCCTGTTTCATATAAATATTTGTTATAAATAAATGAGTTTAAAAAGTTTAATTCTATCTAAAAATTATTTCGCCGAAATGAGCAACCCATACAAATATAAACGTATTTCTTATTTTTCAAATGTCCCGGGAAATTTTAAAAAATCCCGGGAATTTGGCTCAAATTTGAGGTTTGTCCCGGGAACCCGAAATAAAAATCTGACAACCCTAATGCACATATATACAAATTCATTTGAATGAGTTGAACAAAGCATGGGACGCATTCCAAAAGCACAACTGCTGGCGAAGTTGATTAGTGATAACTTCTTGGAACGCACAGTTGCAGCTTTACGACAAATTAGTGAGCATATAAATTTTCCGCTCTATTCACTCATCGTTTTTATCGATTGGTTGTTGACAGTTGGCTCAACGTATCGTTTCAAAAGCACAATTTCTTTCACTCAGCTAATAACTGATTATTAGCAAGATCAATTAATTGATGGAACAAAAAACAATGATCAGATTGATGTTAATAATATAATAAACTCAGACATTAACAAAACAGGAGGTCTTCCAAAAGAGCTAGAAATATTTGTTGGTGCTAAAGTTATGTTGAGATCTAACGTTGACGTTGCTAAGGGATTTGTAAATGGAGCAATAGGTCACATCACTGAAATTATATGGCCATATTACAGACGTGCTCAACTATACCATAAGGATATACCATCGGTTCGCGTAGACTTTAGGAACGATGGCGTTCACATAATACAGCCTAAATCAGTTCAATTTCCTTCTAAATTTAATCACGGCACAGCTGAAAGAAGAATGCTCCCGATTGTCTTTCGTTGGCTTCAACTGTGCACAAAATGCAGGGAACTACTGTAGATCATGCTGTTATTTATCTAGGCTACAAATTATTTGCTGCTGGTCAAGCTTATGTGGCTTTAAGTCGAGTTAGGTCTTTAGCAGGTCTTCGAATCGAAGAACTTGACTGTTCAAAGTTGACTTCGAAGAAACCTGTAATGTTGATGCATTAAAAGAAATGGATAGGATGAGAAACGTTACAAATAACTAAGTAGAGATTACATAACTAATTTAAACAATATTTTACCCTACTAAAAATTTAAAAAAACTGATATTTAAATTAAATTTAAGAAAAAAGCTTTTCTAAGAACAAGCTTTTATTACTTGTTAAAATAAAATTAAAAACAAAAACTTTTTTAAAAATAAGCTTTTATTATTGGTTAATAAAATTAACTAAAAATTAAAAAATAAAATTAAAGAAAAAAACTTTTTTAAAAATAAGCTTTTATTATTGGTTAATAAAATTAACTAAAAAGTAAAAAATAAATTGACTGTAAAGAAATATAACACTTTATAAGTTCATTGTAACCTTTAACGATAATTAGGCTTTTTCTTCTGCGACAAAAAAATTCCATTTTGTACATAATTTATATATTTTTAGCATTAAAACTTTACACCTAAATTATTAAATTTTACAGTTTATATCACAGTCCTAATTTTTCTAATAAAAGCGTGTTAAATTTTGATGGTATAATTAAGAACATTTAGGACCTCCTTTTATTGCTATCACAATGTAATACGCTTTATTAGAACAATTAGAACTGTGATATAAACTGAAAGATTCAATAGTTTAATAGTTTTAATGTTAAAAATATATAATTATGTACAATATGGAATTTTTTTGTCGCAGACGAAGAAGCCTAATTATCGTTAAAGGTTACAATGAACTTATAAAGTGTTATATTTTTTTACAGTCAATTTATTTTTTACTTTTTAGTTAATTTTATTAACCAATAATAAAAGCTCATTTTTAAAAAAGTTTTTTTTCAATGATATCCGGTCAACAATTTTTTGTATTAAATTTTATATGAGAATAGGCTTTTCTTGACCATATGGTTGCTATTTTTAGTGGAAGTAAAACTTCACTATTGCGACCCAACGTTTCGCTAAGCACCTTAGCTTCCTTAGGGGCGAAACTGCATTTATTTAACATTATTTTCATCAAAAAACATTGAAGAATTATATGAAATTATAAAAATTTGAATTTTGTTAATATACCGAAACAATAAAATTTTTGTATAAGGTCACTTACAAATATATGTACGTAAAATATCAGAATTTGCATAACTAAAACTAACACATCGATACCATCTGTGCGTGGTACATTTGTCAACTAAAATTAAAAAAGCAAATAAGCCGCTGCAATGCAATCCGTGTCCTCTTTTATGTTTACCGTTTTGTCCCTTTTCTGCATTATTCTTAAGCTCTCTATGGTGTATCTGATCTTTATCCGTTTTTCTTTATCTAAGATTTTGGCATTTTGTAAATCAGCTGTGTGGCCACTCGCTGTCGTTTGCTGTAAGAGAGCTGTGTTTGGTTTATTCTTTCTAATGTCCGCTTCATGTTCATTTAGGCGAACGCCAAAGCTTCGTGTGGTTGTGCCTATGTATATTTTATCACAGCTTTCGTTCTCTGACCCTTTGCATGGTATTTCGTATACAATATTATTATGTTGTGAAGTTGAAGTGGTGTTTTGTTTTTGTAAAAATGCTTTGTTGGATTTATATGCCAAGCGTATGTTACTTTTGTTGGATGTGATGGTTTTGTCGAAGTTCTCTGTCAGTCTAGGTATATATGTAACACTATAATACTATTTGGGCTGATCTGTTGTATCTTTTGTTGCTCTCTTATTGCGATTGTTTTCAATATTTGCTATTTTTTCCTTATTAGGCTGTGTATAAGTGTTTGTGGGTAGTTGTTGCTATTGATAATTTCTTTAATTTTTCTAATGTTTGCATCCCAGAACTGTTGATGGCTGATATCTGAAGCTTTGTTGATTAGGTTCTTTGCAGAATTTATTTTGTACTTGAATAGTTGGGCTGATAAGAAATTTATCAACCGGCCAGAAGAGGTAGGTTTTGTGTACCAGTCTAGCATAAGTATGTTGTTCTTTCTATGAACGCGCGTATCTAAGAAGGGGATGCTGAAATTTGTTTCTGTTGTCGTGGTACTTATTGAATGTATCTAGAATAGTTTCTAGGTCTTTTCTTTTCACAATAGCGAAGATGTCGTCAACGTATTTCACCATGAACTTTATACCTATGTTGTGTTGTGTTTTAAGTTTAGATATGGCGTCGTTTAGTAAATCATCTAAGACTATGTCTGCAATGCTTGGCGAAAGAGGGTTGCCCATAGGCATACCAAATGTTTGGGCATACAATTGTCCTTGTAATAATGAGTCACTAAATGAGCTAAACAGAATGAGAAATAATAGGCAATTAAATGAAGACTAAAAACTTGAAAATAAAATAATTAAACAAATTTTTTTAGTTAAACGGAAAAAAGGAAAAGCAAAGCCGCCATGGTGGAGCAATTAGCTGATTCTTCTAAGAAGGCAGGTAAAATAAATGATTAAGCTAGCAAAGACCGCGGATAGCGAAGCATGTCGGGACGAGTACAGGGATCTACTGGGGATCTACAAGCGTGAAATTTGCAGGGCGAAGAGAATCTCATGGAAAAGTTTCTGTACGGGCATAGAGTGCTCCAGGGAAACAGCACGGTTGAGAAAACTCCTAACAAAGGGACATATAGTCCACGGACTAATAAATAAAGAGAACGGGGAATGGTCACGTAATAGTTAGGAATCCCTTGAGATGCTTCTCGATACACATTTCCCATCGGCAGATGGTTTAGAAGAGCCAGCAGACAGCACTCACACTTCGATCACGGAACGGGTAGTGCCGGGCTTGGTGACCGATACCAAGATCGAGTGGGCAGTGAAGACGTTTTCTAAGTTTAAATCGCCGGTCCCAGATGGTATATTCAGGGCCATGCTACAAGTCTCAGGTAGGGCGGTCGTGGAATGGTTTAAAATAATATTCGATGAGTGCATAAGACTGAAACATGTACCGTACTCTTGGAGAACTGCTCGTGTAGCTTTCCTACCAAAGGCGGGAAAGACCGGTCACGTGTATGCCAAAGATTATAGACCCATTAGCTTAACATCACTTCTGCTCAAAACCTTTGAGAGGCTGATAGATGTGCACATAAAGTCCAAAGTGGATGAAAAGCTGCTCTCCACAACACAACATGCGTACACCACAGGCAAGTCGGTAGACACAGCATTGCATAGGGTGGTAATAGGCGTAGAGAAATCCCTGGAATATAAGGAATATGCTCTAGGAGTCTTCTTAGACATTGCCGGCGCTTTCAGTAATGTCTCTAAATGGGCGATTATGGATGGTCTTAATTACATTAAAGTACATCCATCCTTAACCAGATGGATCGGCTGCATGTTAAATTGCAGGAAGATTACATCACAATGGGGATTGTACGAGGCCACGAAATCAGTGGACAGGGGAACGCCGCAGGGAGGAGTGCTATCACCTCTGCTGTGGACGCTGGTCATTAACCAACTGCTCAGGCGATTTGATGAGGGACCCGTAAAACTTACGGCTTACGCGGATGACGTTGCAATTGTCATAAGTGGAAAGTGCCTTCCAACGATTAGCTCTTTGATGGATCGGGCGCTTCGGGATATTCATACCTGGGCATCAAATGTCGGGTTGAAATTCAACGCGGATAAGACGGATATGGTCTTGTTTACAAATAGGTACAAGGACCCAAATTGGATCAGGCCTAAGTTAGGAGGGGTGACCCTACAGGAGAAACCTTGCACAAAGTATCTAGGAATCATCCTAGACAGTAAGCTGTCATGGAAGCTCAACGTGGAGGAGAGGGGTGAGGCTTATCGCCCTCTCTTTCTCATTGGATTTTTTACAGCGATTGTAAGCCCTATCCTATACTATGGAGTTCTTGTTTGGTGGAAAGCTACACAAAAAGCAAGCTGCCTCAAAAAATTATAGGGGGTATGCAGACTATCAATGCTTAGCATTACGGGAGCCCTGAAAACAACCCCGACAGCTGCACTGTATACCATTCTGCACATTCCACCTTTAGACCTGGTAGCAAAGAACATAGCGTTAACAACTGCAACCAGGTTCGGTGCCTCGGGTCAGCTTGAGCGCCGACCATATTTGTATAGCGTCATCAATCACAAGACGAACAGACTACCTGATTCCCTATCTGCGCTTCGAGGGCGATCTTAAAGCCACAATAGAGGTGGACGGTTGGCGCAAGGGTGCTCAAATGGCGGACGAGGCGATACATGTGGACACAGATGGTTCCAAAGTAGTGGAAGGAGTAGGGTCTGCGGTATACTGTGCTGATCCGGAAATAAACAGATCCTAAAGGCTGCCGGATTACTGTAGCGTTTTCCAAGCGGAAATAGTAGCCGTAACCAAAGCAGTAGAAACCCTGGAAGAAAATAGCCCAAGCTGCAATCGTGTTAACTTTTATATTGACAGTCAAGCAGCAATTAAGGCAATAATCTCGCTTACCACAGCATCTAAATGCGAGTTAGAGTGTAAGCAGTCCCTGGAGAGAATCGGGACAGGGAGAAGCATACATCTATATTGGATCCCAGGGCATATGGGAATAGATGGGAATGAAAAAGCGGATGAATTAGCTTAAAAGGGCGCATCCCTTAAAGCTTGCTCCGTAGACGTCCCAATTAGACTGGGCGAAATTAAGCGAAGGCGAGAGGTGCACATGATCGACCAAGCGGGAAAGGCGTGGGTTCAAGCGCGGGGCTGTAAAGTGTCGAAGATTATGTGTAGGTCTTACAACCTTAGACTAACACAGTTACTTACTTACTTAATTGGCGCTTAACCGTCTAAACGGTTATGGCCGGACTAACACAGTTGCTTCGATCATTAAAAAGAGAGGACTGTATACTCATGACGGGTATTCTAACTGGACACTGCCTTCTGGCGTCACATGCCTTTAAATTAGGCTTGGTCAGGAAACGATTGAGCACGTTCTATGCTCTTGCCCTGCGCTTGCCAGGCTAAGACTCCAGCTATTAGGAGTGATACAGCTGTCAGATCTAGAAGCAGCAAGTGGCTTAAATCCTAGGAAGCTTCTAGTATTTGCCAAGAGGACGGAGTTATTTTATAACAAATGTCCTGGTTTTTGATAGGGTTTTTCAGTTTGGTCGTTAAAACAAACTTCTGGTAACACTACGGACTTATTCAGTCTATGTGAGGTCCTCAGGGACCGGCCAGTTCAACCTAATCTAACCTTAGTTAAACGGTTTATTGAAAACAATACTTACATTAAGTAATAGTAATACTAAAAGCTAGAAAATAATATATCATTAAAATATAGGGCGTTGATCAGACAATAAAAGCGTTGGGCGCGTGAAATTTCTAAAAATGTGAGGCGTAGCATAACCTGGTCTTATGACTATCAATAATA